>CM061045.1:70703587-70987531 GCA_030762985.1 Adelphocoris suturalis | reverse complement strand
CATATATATATTTATATTTGTATGGATGTATCGTCTCGTCAGTTCTACCATGGCTTAGCTCAAAAAATGAGGTTTTGAATTTGAAGTAGTTTTTTAAATGTATTTTTAATTCCGCTCATGATGTACCTACCACTCATTCCGGGGCATTTCAACTAGAAACCGAAGAAAAAGTCAAAATAGTGAAACTGGCTCATCTCAAAACGTTTGTTTTCCAACTTGTCATGGTCTAATTTAGCAGTTTCCATAGAGACAGTTTCCATGGAAAAGTTGAATAATAACATCTACAGAGAGTTATTATTACTGGAGTCGCAAATCAGTTTTTTGTTGCTCCTGAATTTTAGATAGGCTATGATAGATCTTACGCGAAGATATATGTGTCATTCCAGACGATAATTCTCCATAGGATTAAAATATAGAAATCCGTAAAAAAAAAATCTTAGGATAGGTAGTTGACATTATTGTTGGCCTTCATGAAAATCTGTCATCAAGGTCAAATTTTTCAGTGGGGTGGAGAAAAAAATGCCATGTTGGGTGAGGCTCAAAGCTTCCTGGTATCAGTAACATGAATGAATTGTTCATCGAAATGTTTAATCACGAATATTGGTGGAGATCTGCAGCTTGGGCAGCGCTTGACAAAATCGGTAATTATCCCTTCCATCCCCCACCACGACAGCAAATTCGAAATTTCCTAGGTTAGTTGCACAACTAGACTGAAATTGGAATCGAGCAAAATTGAGAATCACGAAAATCGGTTGAGGATTGTAACCTAGGTAGCGTCGACAAAATGTGTAAAAAAAAAAAAATAAAAAAAAAACACGTTTTTTCGGCTTTACCCATTTATTCCCCTCTTCCTTGGTAAAATTCAAAATTTCCGAGGTTTTTTGCACAACTAGAGTAAAATTGGGATCGAAAAAAAAAAGAATATCGAAAATCGGTTGAGAATTGTGGTCTGGGCAACGTCGACAAAATTTGTGTCACACACACACACACACACCCCTATGGTTTTGTTTTCACAGATTCGGTCTTAGAATGGTCTGAAGCGGATTTTTTATGCGGTTAATTTTTTTTTCTCATGCTTGGGTTGTCCACTACCCACCTGGATCAATTCCAACAGGCGTCCCTCTTGTTAACGTAGCCTTGTCTATAAGACATAGCTTCAGAGGGACGTCCTAAAAACCAAGAATAACAATCAACTGTGAACTGGAACATTAAGAATGTTTTGCACAAAATCAAGCTAAAAATATATACTTAAATTTAAATAAAATTTGTTAAAAAATAGATAAAATTTGAAAAAAGTTAAAAACTCAAAATTTAGTTAGTATAGCAGAATGTGCATATTTAAGGAAACGATTTCCTAACTATGAAATATGATAGTTGATAATTTCTGTGAACACAAAGTTCTGTGCTCATATTTCAAATGATTTAAAGTAAATATAATGCAAAGCTTTCGGTCATATGATCATACTGCATGATTGAAACTTTTAAATCTTGATCGTAAGGAAAGAAATGGTCTGGGATGGCACATGCGCACGTATTTGAGAAATTTTGAATTCCTTGGAATGATTTCTAATTATTTTCGAATAATTTTTTTTTTTTTTTTCATTTTATTTAAAAGCTATTGCAACAGCTTAATTTTCAGCAAAATCCCCTAAAAGCGTGTGTATAATATGTGCTCAGATTGTATCAGGCCAATATAACAGGAGATATCAAGAAAAATGCAAAACTCACCTTTTACCCTTCGAGTTGTAGGGAAAGTAGAACTGTTTCAGCATATTTCATCATCCAGGAAATGATCCTTTTCTGCTCCTTAATGAAACAAGCAACAATAGGGTCTGCAACAACGGAACCTCTGCAGGGTAGCAATGGGAAACAAATGACGATGAAATTAATCCGAGAAAGAGATGGTAGGTACTGCGAGCTCATTGGAACTTCGGAGGGCGAGAAACAAAGCTGAGAGATGAAATGAGGCGACTGGATCCGTTTATTTTCTATGGCAAAACCAATTTCTTTCTCCCGTCTGGGATAATTCAGATGATCACCTTTGTAAGATGGGCATGTAATATAATTTGAGCGACTTTTCGTAGAAAATGAAGCTATTACAATGGCTTCAAAAATTTTAAAATTAAAATTTTCGAAAATTTTCTTCATTGAAATCCGTTTTGAGACATCTGAAACGAATCCTAGTGTTTAACACTTTTTCATATGTTTATATAGATATATATATATATATATATATATATATATATATATATATATATATATATATATATATATATATATATATGTGTGTGTGTGTGCGCGCGTGCGTGCGTGTGTGTGTGTTTCCTTACAGACAATAACTCTCTTTGGGATTGAGATAAAAATTCCGTTCTTGCGCCAAAAAAATCAAGTTTTCTAAACGAAAGGACGAGTTTGTTGGCCAGCATTTTTTGAGCACCTTAAATTGGTCAAATTAAAAAAAAAAAGTGCCGAAAAAATCACTAGAAATAGCAAAAAACGCCCATAAATCGTTAAATTTATATTTTTTATCAGAGTTTTGGTAAAACGAAGTTTATTAACTATAAAATAGAACATTAAAAAATGTATGTACAAGATAATACTGAAAAATCTACTTAAATTTCATTAAAATGTGCTAAAAAAAATCGATAAAAACTGCAAAAAAGTTAAAAATCCAAAATCTGTCTTTGAATCGCAGCATATTATTCATAACGAGTTTTTTTGCCATAAAATTGGTAGTTAACAATTTATTTTCCCTCAAAGTCCTTAATTTTCAAAACAATGTAACATAATATAGTACCATAATTTACGAAAATTCGCTCATACGATCATGCTGTATGACTAGAACTTTTTACCAACAATAAACGTACGCGTTATGTAAAATAACTTTAGCTTGGATGTTTGGTCAATTCTCACTTTATTACTGAAGAGATGTTGTTAAATTTGAAATTTATTTTGTTATAAGCTATTCATTATACTATAATTAGTTACAATGGTTTGCGTATGTGTAAAGTTGAATTAGCGAATTTTGTAAAAAATGAAGCTAATGCAATCCAAAAATTTTAAAATAAGTGTGTGTGTGTGTGTGACATTCCAGAAGATAACTCTCCTTAGGATTGAGGTAAAAATTCCGTGATTGCGACAAAAAATCTAATGTTGAATTTCAACAACCTGGGGCGTCGCTATAGGGGTGGTCAGTTTACACCGACTTGGGAGAAGTTGGGAAAATATAGGAGGTAGCAATAATATCCTAAATTAGAAAAGACCTATTTGGAAGTTTAGTCCTGTTCAAATCCTAATTTTCCTAACTATAAGGACCAGGTATTAATAAAAGACATGCGTTATCCTTATTTTGTGCATGAAACTCGTATTTTTCGTTAAAATTTTCCCAAATTTCCCCAGCATTTGCCTACCTATTTATGTATATCTCGAAAACGGATTACGATAGAAAATTGCGATTGATTCTTCAGTCTATTTTTGGTCTACTCACCCAAAAAAATTTTTTCGTGTCATCTGAATCCACCTAAACGGAAACATCCAGTTTTTTGAAACATAGGAAAACCTAGTTTAAAGGCTACAATGACTGATGAGGGCCTATGGACATTGCTCCAATTACTATGCGAATAAGATTTTGTTGCGAATCTTGACATAGAAAATGTGATGAGGTAACGACGCATGGGCTAAACTGAAAAATCGGTAAATCCACTTCCAATAAAATGTTAACCTTTTAAACACTAATCGTGTAGCGATAAAAGTTGTTATAGTAGTTGTAGGGACGAGTATTTTTACTAGTACTGGTCCTACGCTACTTTTCCCCTTCTGATGGAAGGTATTTGTTTTAAATTGACTCAAATTCGGATCAGACGAAATGGAGAGGAACGTGGAAGCGTTTCCAGCCGTTTAAAGTTCCGCTGTCACCGCCACTATGTAGTGTAGGAAATAACTATTTGAGGGTGTTTCCAATTCGGGCTCTTAATAGGGATATAATAGGAATAGGAATTATGAGGAATTTCAGAATGATGAGTAAATGTTTTCAGGAACTTGTCCAGCTGTACAGTCATCTGAAGGAAGGATGTTGAAAGTGTTTTCTGAACCCTCGGGTTCCGCCGTCTCCTTCAACCTAGGGAGTGCGAATTTGAGAATTTGCAGGAGACGTATCAACTTAGTGATAAATGTTTCCAGGATATAATTCCTGCCGTCTCTGCCTTGATACGGGAAAAGGAAGGAATGGCAAACTGACCAAATATTACACCTAGCTGAAGGCTTGAACCGAGATTAACTAGTAGAGTGGACAGTTTGGTTTTGCTAGTTTTTTTGAACTCGACACCGGCGACTTCGCGAATTTTAGCGAGAAGATCACGGCGATCATCGGCGACCGCGTGCATTGCTACCTACTCCGAGTCAAGTTTCGATCATCTGAGGTACTCAATATCGCCAATATCGGTAAGTCAAAACACCTTTTGACGGATTCTACGTTTTTTTTTTTAAATCAAATTCGATTTTTTTGCTCGCCATGGCCGGGGACGACCCTCTTCCCAGCGATGAGAAGGATGTGAAGGAGGAGGCGCCAACCGTTTCTGCCCTAAAAATTGGCCCTATATGGCGAAAGCAAGTTAGGATATGGTTTGATCACGTCGGGGTCACCAATTTGGTTTTGCTAGGTGAGGACTTGAAGGAATACTCACAGATTGGGGCACGTAATATAATTTGAACAGTCGCCAACTCACAAGGCAAATTTGTACATCGTACATAGAAAAAGCTTTACATAAAAAACTACGGGTATAAGTAATACATGAGATCGAGAGCGAGCGGGGAGAAGCATGAACAAAGGACTTAGAATAATTCAATTTGCAAATCACTCACAACCTAGCAATCACTAGAGTAACGCGAACGGAGGTACTGCGCTCACGTTAGGCACACCGGAAAGGAATCCACGCCACCGTGACGTCACAATAAAAGTTCGGCAACTACCGCCACAATAGGTTTGCCTGTAGAACAAATACAGAAGGGTTTGTAGAGGGTATTCTCCCGAGAGCTAAACCTGACCAAGTAATTCCTAGGAGAGGGGAATATTTAACGTAACTGCTTCAAATAATCTAATACTGTCCAGTAACCTAATGCCAAATAACCTATTACCAGAAAAACCCTATTACTGTAATAACTGTTTTGAGAACTGAGAACGCCAGAACGGAACGGGAGCGGGTGTGGAGCTTCTTCTCCTTCCAATTCTCCGTTCACGTTCCGCTTCCGTTCACGCCGCATGGATATTTCACTAGTAAAATATCCAAGGATTCCGTGATAACCACTAACTACCTGGCAATAGGTCGCCTGGGACCTAATACTAATAATTACGGGTAATAGGTTGCGGAAAACGAATGCGTGAAGTGTGCAATCATAACTGTCAACAAGTTATTTGAGTGAGTATTGAAGTAGTTACCAACCTACTCTTGTGGCGAAGGGAAGCGCCACGATAGTAAAGCGCATTAAGTACCTTCCCGAATCGCCGGTAACCTATTACCAAAATAACCTAATACCACAACCTATTACCAGACGGTGACTGTTACTCGATAACCTGTTATTACCAAGAAATAACCGTATTAGCCATGCCTAGTAACACCGGCCCTGGTCCAGCCCTTTTATACTGTTTAGGTCGCCCTTCTATCCAGCCCTTCTCGTCGAGAATGGTCGGCAAGAGAGGCGACTTAACCCTTTCCCGAGTTTTCCCCGCTTTCCTTCGTGAGCTTCGTCAAATCCTTTATTAGCTATAATTCTGACCTATAAAATATTTTGTGGTTCCCACAAAAGTATTTTTTCTCATTATTATTTCTTAATTGTAATTATTGTATCCATTCGAAAAATATTACTATTGAGTAAATCTCTTTGTGCTTTTAATAATATCCAGAAGATTTACGCATTTCTCTCGTACTTGTTCTTCTATTAATGTGGTAGTTTAATATTTATTTATGTTATATATGGATATAATAAACAAATCCGCTTTTTTTTTTTGTCACTTGGTTGAGAATATAATCTTGGTTATAGTAATTGTAGACGCGCACCGTAACAGAAAATTACCTACCTAGGTACTTCCTTCTAACTTCAATTAGTAAAACATTTATGTCGAAATTTTAAATTTATTTACATTTATGAATTGGCGGGAAGAAAGCATGTTCCATGTTTTAGCATTTGCGAGGCCCAAAGGGCTGAGTTTTTTTTTTTTTTTTTTTTTACAAATTCTGTCAACGCCACCCGACGCCACTCAGACTATAATTTTCAAAATATTTTCGTGATTCTTATTTAGTTTGATTCCAATTTTAGTCTAGTTGTGCAATGAACCTTGGGAATTACGAATTTGCGGTCGTGGAGGAGGGTGGAGGGGACAATTATCGATTCTTTCAAGCAATGCCCAAACTACAAATCTCGACCGATTTTCGTGATTCTTATTTTGTTCTACTATGAATTTGGTCTAGTTTCACTATAAAAAGGGGTGAATGGAGGGGGTAGTACTGATAAATCAAGATGTTTTAACTAATTTCGTCCGACTGTCGAGGTTCTTTTTTGAATGGATGAATTCTATCCTATGAATTCGGTCTAGTTTTGGAAAAATATGTCAGGAGTCTCAAATTCCATTCAGAAATTTTATGATGGACATATTCAGTCGGTGGAGGGGGTTGATGGGGGGGGGGGGGGAATTCCGAGAAATCATGATATTTTTGTTTTTTCCCTTATTTTTATACTACAGTTCCGAAAAGGCTCCAGTTAAAATTTCAGCAATCACGTTTCAACTAATTTTTCAACCAAGTGTATACTCAATATATCCATTTTTTATATATCATAGAAGTATAATCTTAAAAATATATTTTTATATATCATTTAAGTAAATCATAAATTATATACTCAATATATCTATCTTTATGAATAAAAACTGCTTGGCTCAACCCCCTCAAATATTTTTAATATCGTTGAATTTGTCATCGAAAGTTCTGCACGCGGGAACCGACCCCATCCACATTTGACGTGAAAAGTTCGACGCAGTTTGACTAATGAAAATTCGTTCAAACAACCAATTTAGGCTAGAAACAGCACCAAAACCACGAAAAAACTAATCTCTATTGTCCCTCCTGACCGAAGAGAGTTCGTACACCGGCTTGCGTCAATATGTATGCATCTGGAACGTATACATATTCGCTTCATGGTTGGTTTAGTACTCAAATTATCCTCCCAATACAAATACGTAAGTTGAAGTCCCCAGAATAATGAATACATCAAGACTAAAATGGTTAATTTCAACAATAGTAGACAACCTGAATATTTAGTCAAAAAATACTAGCAGAATGCTTTCCCTGATTTACATTCCAGTTCCATCTTGGAACCGTGGGAGGCAGTAATTGACGAACTTGATGCAGTCTAGAGATGGCCAACTAGCATGTCACTCATGAATATTTCAAAGGGAACACTTTTTGGTTTGGTTGAATGGATCAAGTTCAATTAGGTCGTGCATAATGAAGAGCGATGGGCGAAGCGATGAATTATCACTACCTACTTGGTGAAGCTCCGTTTATAATGGAGTTTAGGTAGTAGACTAGGCGCAACACCCGCATTGTCTTACATAATACAACGGATTCCACGCTGTAGGCAGATTTTGAAGACATCCCAACTTGACGCGGGTTGGATGTTCCCTAATACGGTACAAAGTTTGATAAGGTTCTGCGTTTCGCGTAGTGCTAACATATATATATACATGTGTGTGTGTGTGTGTGTGTGTGTGTGTGTGTGTGTGTGTGTGTGTGTGTGACAATTTTTACAAAAACAAGAACGTACGTCACAAAACTAATTTTTATATTTCGGTTTAATGCCTTTTTCAAAACTACAAAGAAGAATGAATTTCGGGAATTTTGACGTTGATACGGAGATATACTTGCTCCCAACACATTGCTATGCGCTCGTTCTGAATGAAGTAGCATTATTTATAATATATATTATATTATAATAATTGATAATAATCTATTATTTGAGACGTTAATTAAAAAGTTTTTTGATTCTTCATGGTGTTCAATTTGGCATTTTTTAGTAGGATTTATAAATCAACTGGATTATAGAAACACATGGATAATTATAAAACACCGTTATGTCCGCTGTTAGTTTAGTTGAAGTTGTGCAAAAAAATTAATTAATTAATAAATAAATGTATACACGAGATGAGAGCTGACACGATCACAACACTCCGTGGCCAGCTGGCAGATACGTCTATACAGTGTGTCCTAAAAGTAACCCCCCCCCTCCCCCATCTCAACTTTTTTCCACAATTTTGAGATATCAAAGTGAAACTTGGAGATCGTTTTCGGGGTGCCAGTTACTAAAACAATAAAAATCAGACTAAAATAAAAATCCAAAAGTTTTTTTTTCTGCCGTTTTATTTTATTTTATTTTTTTTTTATTTTTTATCATTATTATTATTATTATTATTATTTTTTTTTTTTGTGGTGAATACGATGGTGAAACCAGAATTGCAATATCTTATTCCCTTCGCGGATTAGAACTATGAAGAAGCGCGATTTTTTCTAAAAGTACATTTAGAAAACAAAAGAAAAACAAATCACGACGTCTTTAGAAAAAAATCTCTGATTTCACCATTGTGTTTAGTACTATAAATAAAAAGTCTTTAAAATGAAGTGTAAATCGGCCGAAATTGGAAGAAAAACAGTTTTTTAAAGTACCCAATACGGGTTTTTTCGGGTAGTCCAAAAAAAATTTGGATAGTTTTTCTGATTTTTATTTGCTCAAAACTTAGTATCAAACATTCCACAACCGTTCTCTAAGTCTCACTTCGATATTCCTGAAATTGTGGGAAAAAAGTAGGGGGGATCGGAGGATTTGAAAGCACGTTAATTATAACAATATATACCAACTAAAGGAACAAGAATTCATATCCACTTTAGTTGGGTTAAGGGTCCATATAGGGATTCGAGGTAATGAAATAGGCGATGTACTTGCCACAGCCGAAATCACGGACCCAAATGAATCTATTGAGCGACAGTTCCCTTCCGAGGATCTCTATGACAACAGAGAGCAAAGTGCAAGAGCTAAATGGCAAACAATCTACGCAAATTACCATGCAGGACAAGAGTTCCCCCAATCATCCTGAAAACTATGGTTTTATAATATAGTGAGAAATTTACAAATGTATATTCAGAATCCACCATTGAACAGAAGTCACCAAAGCATAGTTGATGAAAATTGGGAAAGACGCTACAGCAGCTTGCCATTACTGCGAATTGGATAAAGAAACTACCTATTATTATTTCGTTCTGGAAAGCTAACCGAAAACCCATTATCGAGATTATCCTCCCTGCGACCTTCAACGGGATTTCTCAATGTCTACTATAATGAAAATTGAAAAACCAACTGTTTTTGTGTAAGATAAATTTCAACCATTGAAGATTTAATTGCTTGATCTACTACGCAAATTTAAATCTCAATTTAGGTAAATACAAAGTTAGCTAATGGTAAATAAAGGCCGAAGCCGAATTTGAAAAAAGTAGGATTTATAGTACGGTGTGCGCATGCGCAAACGTGAATTAGAGCCTTATTTTTGAATATTAGCACATCTTGTCCGATTGTCCGCCTTTCATCAGAACTATAAAATGATGAGTGAGCACGCGAGCTTAAGAACAAATTGTTTCTTAAAATCCTCAATAACCTCCGAAGCAAGACGTCATCGCTGGAGCATTATTTCCCAACTGCTCAAGTTTTGAAAAGGTATTATGCGGCCATACAGGAATATACCCATATGCTGTAGTTAAAAAGCCGAAAACTGTATCATTGAAAGAATATGAGTTACTGATATAAATCAACCATGAAATCAACTTTCGATAGGGACAGTTATACATACGTTTGTATCCACTAGGAAAAAACAGAACTTGTACTTCTTCGTTAATTTTTGCCACAAAATTTATGTGCGAATTCGCAACTATTTACGCCGCCACCGAATCTAATTTGTGACGCTACCTAGATGCTGAATGAATGACTCTTTAATGTCATCTTTGCACAAATAAATACAAAATTTACAATTATTCAACCAACAGACATCCGTCACCAGTTATCAAATATTACCAAAATTGTTTCAGAAGAAGCGACCTCACCCTACACATTGTGATTTAGTCAAGAAGACCGCATCGGAGAGAAGTGAACGTTCCCGGCCTATAACTTTTGTTTGAGTTTTTATTAATTATTGCTTTAAATTTAATTTAATTCTGTTAACCCTTGGTTCCCTAGATGCATTTTTAGTCACTTTAGCCGTTCAAAGTGTCTGTCAACACCTAAAAACATCGCTGAAGGTGTCGCGTTTAAAAGTCATAAAAAAAAGAAAAAAAAAAGTCTGCCAAGTTGGGTGGGCAGTGTAGCTTCCTCACAAATTGTAACGTGGACGTATAGGATTATTGGGTAGCCCTTCTACGTAGATAAATGGGCTATCTTTATTAAACCTAATGAACTTTTCGTGGTTCCACATAGTAGTTTTGTAAGATTTAATTATTTGGTTTTTTTTCAGAATCACAAAGTAGGATCAAACAAAAAACGTCTGCCTAGTCGGGTGGGCAGTATAACTTCCACACATATTGTAACATGGACGTATAGAATTGAAGAATTGGAATGTTCTTAAAACTAAACTTTTCGAGATTCCACATAGATTTATAAGATCTATTTATTAATTTTTTTTTGCTATTTTTTTTGCCGTTCCCTTGTTATTGTAATTGAGAGGGCTTGCAAGAAATTTTCAAGATTTCCCCGAGCCATGGGCTATAGGTGATTTTTATTATTATTATATAATTTTTTTAATTACAATTTTTTAAAAAATATTCCCTTGGGATTGTCAATAGAAAGGGATAGTAAGCAACTTTCAAAATGTCCATCTCCACACGAACCATGGGCTATAGGTCTCAATGGTATTGGGACTATATCCCATCGAACCTATACATCCCACACCGAGCGAGCGAGAAAACCCACCCCTAGCGAGCAACATCCCCTACACATTTCAAATCGCCCTTAGTGATCTGCCGTTTTCAATTATTCTACATGTCCCACACAACAGTAAAGACCATCGCATCCATACAGCCATACCAAGCGAGCGAAGCGAGCGTAAAAACTAGGGTAGTCGTAGATAAACAAAGTTTCAAACCCCTCTGTAAATCAAAGAACGCCGAAGGAGTCTGAGTTCAGCTAAGGAAGCTTGATGTTTGAGGGGGGGGGGGGGGGGGGTTCTGTTTCGGACGTTCCTCAGTGGGGGAATCGATACCCCAGCTCTCGGCCCATCGGCGACTGGGAATCCGCGAGTTAGCTATTGTGTCGCCCAACGTCTCGCTTCCTAATCTAATTATCTACCGCGATGTTAATTAATTGTTTTGCAAAGGTGTTATGACTTGAGTTGGCGTCCCAACGGAAGACCTGACGTTGCCCGTTTCCTCTGAACCCCCCTCCACCCCAACCACATCGCCTTGTCAAGGTGAGTTGATGTTACTGAGACACTGCAATTCGCTTTTGTCTACCATTCTAGTCTTCCATTAACTGTACAGGGACCGCGAATTGGATACCATCCTATCCACCCCCAAACATTTCACAGCTCCACAATGATAATATATTCCTCTTCATTCACTCGAAATCCCAACTCAAGAAGGCTCTTACTGCTAAGGCCAATCTGTTATGTTTAATCACGTTACCAAGTCCTTGTTAGTCTGCTGATGGTTTGTTCTGGAAACTATCACTACCTACGAAATTGTTGAAGAAAATCAAATACAGTTCGGACAAAAAAAAAAATTAGGGGTAGAAGAGATCATTGGATTCTTGAGGGTTTGTCTGAATAAAAAGTTCCAGTCATGTAGTAAGATACCAACTCTATGAATTTTATAGCTAAAGACTTATTCCAAATAATTGTCCGCTGGTCAAAAAGAATTTTGGATTTTTAGTTTCTTTTGTTTGCTGTTTTTATCAATTTTTTAGCACATGAATTTGAAGTATTGATGAAATTTAAGTAGGTACATTTATTGACCATACTTTTGAACATATATTTTTGAATGTTCTAGCTTGCTGTTGATAAAATTCATTTGAATAATATTCTGCTGAAAGATATAATTTCAGCGATTTTCAGACGTTTGCTATATATGGCCAAATTTTAGTGATTTTTTTAAACACATTATTTGAAATGTGACCAATTTATTATGCTTGATTTTTTGGCAAGGGGATTTATCGGCACCAACGACACAAACACACCTTTTTTATTTTATCAACAATTTTCATTAACTTTTGCGGAGGGACTTTTTTCAGGAGAAATAAGCTCTAAATTGACCCCTGGCTGGCGGTCCACCCTTAACGTTTGCACCCTGCGTATATGTCATTCAGACGATAACTTTCCATAGGATTGAAATCCCATTCTTACTTCAAAAAATCAAGCTTTCCAAATGAAAGGATGAATTCGTTGGCCAGCATTTCTTGAGTACATTAAGTTGCTCACATTTCAAAAAATGTTGAAAAATTGTTAAACTTATAATTGTTTTAGCAGAATTTTAGTCAAAGTAAGTTAAAACAACAACATCCATGTTCATAAAAAATGGAAAATGATGAGAAGCCTTGCAATTTACAGGGATTAGCATAAACAGCTATTCACACAGCCAGCTATAGCTTGGTATAATCACTATTATATCTGAGAATTCTATCATCTACATATCGACGTAGCTACCATGATGCTATTAAATAGCGAGTGATACCGTGAAATGAAATTCCACTACCAGAGTCCACCGTGCAATATACAGCCTTTTTCTCACAATCAATCAATAGCGAGTGGCTTGCCTGACACAGTGAATCGCAGCTGGAGAGCAACAAAAGACGAAAAAAATCTGTCCGGTACGTACGTCGCGTGTATTGAATTGCTCGGGTATCTTTTCATGGGAGTTTCCAAGCGATGGCTCTCCTAACTTTATTAATCAAGCAACAAACAACCGATATGTTTAGGTGAACCAAGAGCCCAGATGAATTCAAAGGCCTCTTTCCCATCCGCTGGATTTTCTTCAACGTTATTTGATTTAATCTGTTCCCTCCGCTTTCATCCTTTCCACGAATTTACCGACTGCGGGTTTACAAAGACTACTACAATGTTAGTACGAGTAGAAAGTAAAATATGTTGGGATTTCATACTTTGACTTCAGATTCAATTTCTGGCCCCGGACTGGCCGCCAGAAAATTCGATTTCGAATTCGATTTCTGGACTTGACGTCATCGTGAAATGAATTTACTCCCACCACACTTCATTGGATCACTTGGTTCTTGGTTATTGAACAATCTATGAATTTGTTTACTAGTTTGGCCATCGTTATTGTAACTCGACAACTTTGAACTCACTATACTACGTTAGGCATAACAAATACCTACAGAAAAAAGAAAAAAAAAAAAAAAACCCCCCCTTCAACGAGTTCAGCCATATACTGCCTTCCCTATTGCAACCTGCTGTGAAGTAACTTACTTGAGTTTCGAGTTCATCTGCCTCACGTCGAATTCGACTATGTGTCAAGCATTTATAGGATTGCATTTGAATGTTTCATGACATTAATGTTGATTCAGCAACTCACCTTTTTACTGTTAGAAAAGATGCCTCTAATCATGGGTTATTTTATTCTTCCCTCCTGCATTATATCATTTCCATGGTTGGGTGTAGAAGTGTATGTTAGATAAATATACGTTCTAATTTTATTTATATGTTCTTTAGACCGATTTGTCTGTATTGCAGTTTAGTATAAGAGCTGATAACTGACGTCAACGAACCCACTAGTTATAATCAGTTTACTTATGTCTCTTAACTACTAATGGAAACTAACAGAAATAAGCTAATTTTTCCTTATTATCAAAACGACTCTTTGGTTATTCCTGATTCATTTATTACTATAACCCCCTCCATTCACCCCCTTCCATGATGAAATTTAAAACTTCCGATATACTTTCGTAAACCAGACCAAATTCATAGTTGAACAGTAAATTTCCATTGCAAAACGTCCAGCATGAAGTTTGAAACTCCTCGCAGATTTTCCAAAACTCGACCAAGTTAATAATTGGACGAAAAAATTATCAAGAAAATCTGACTAGAATAGTAAAAACATCATGATATATTACTATCCCCCCCACCCGCTTCACGCCCTTCCACAATGAAATTTGGAACTCCTAATATACGATCCAAAACTTGACCAAATTCATAGTTGAAAAAAAAAAAATCAAACGAAAATACGATTTATTAGTATTACCCCCTCCATTCACCCCTCCCATGATTAAATTTGATACCTCTGACATACGTTACAAAACTGTATCAAATTCTTAATGGAACTAAATAAGGATCACGAAAATTGGTCGAGATTCGTAACTTGGGCAGCAGTAAAGAATCGGTATTTATCGCCTCCACCCCCCACATCGACCGCGAATCCGAAATCTCCATGATTCGTTGCACATTTAGACTAACATTTGAATCGAACCAAACAAGAATCACGAATTGGTTGAGAATTACAGCCTGAGTGGCGTCGACTAAATGTGTGGAAAAAAACACCGTTTTTTCGGCTTCATCCCCTCCATTCTCCCTCTTCCATCATGGAATTCAAAATTTTCTGGGTTTGTTGCACAACTAGACTAAAATTGTGATCGAATGAAGAAAGAATCTCGAAAATCGGTTGAAAATTGTGTCCTGGGCAGCGAATGGTCTGAAACGGATTTGCGGTGAATTTTTTTTTTTTTTTTTTCATGCTCCGTCCCCCCCCCCCCCCCCCCTTTGAATCAATTCCAACAGGCGTCCCTCTTGATGTCCCTCATAGCTTCAGAGGGTCGTCCTAAAAACGGCGGCCTCCCACACTCTCAGACCCCTTTCACCTTGATGTCGGCAATCAGGCTGTTAAACAAATTGTTTTAACGGCGACGGTAAATTGGGTAGTAGTTGATTTATCTTTGCAGCCACTGCATTGTCGAACACTAGAAGAAAGTTTTCTGCAGGGCCTTGATTAATCTTTCTGATGACTAACTTTTGGAAAGAGGACGAGATTGATTGAAGGTAGCTGCTCAAGGATTTGATGGCTAAAATGTTATCTGCCTAATCGTAAAGGCAAGTAGTAACAAATAAATTAACAACTTTATCAAACAATTTAATTTCATTTAAATTTTTGTTTACTGAATCCCAAAAAGTAATGTAGCTGTTCAATGTGAGGGAACACCCGAGAGGTTTAGTTGATAAGGAGCATGAATTGATAGAATCAAATAACAGGTCCTTTTGTTTTACGAAATATGCAGTCACTTTTAAAATCGCTTCGGCGTGCAAAGACGACAGACAGAAAAACAGACAGACGGAGTTTCATTCTTATGACTAAAATAGATATGTAGGAAATTTTGATCAAGGCTAATAGCTTCTTTAATGTATGCCCAATTGACGAGCCCACCCGCAATCTGCAAGTCATAATTCATTAAATTGATTCGAACGCTCTTCAGTAAATGATGAGGGGGGGTCATAAAACACAAAAAGCTGTATCCCATCCACGTTGATGTAAGGGCCAGGATTGCATACTTTTTCCTTAAGCTGATTCAGTACACCTACATGGGGTGAGCCTAGGTCGCAAACTGTGGCCAATAGCAACAATTGCTCTCACAACATCCGTTATGTGATCTGAAGGCATGGTTGGATTAGTTGGCCTGAAAACCAATATCTGGGCTCATTTCAGAATAGTCATTGTCATAAGAAAAAGATAAATGATTTCACTGATAAATTTATTACATTACTGTTACGACGTTGTCAAGTTTGGTTGTCGTTATGGTACGCTCTAGTTTGGAAAATAAATATTATCATTGATACTGAAATCGTTGAATGTGGTTCTGCCTAAAATATATGTTCTGTGTAGTGAGTCTAACAGACAACTTGATAATTGTGCTCAAGAAAGGCCAACAATATAATATTACATTTATTTGCTAATTAATTAAGGCCCGATACCTTAAAACTGAGCTCTATGTAGACTCTTTCATTTCTTATTCTTAAGCAGTCTACAAGCAGCTTATGTATTTGCAAGCCATTTCGGAACCAGTATTCATCTAATGAAATATCTGGCTAATTAAAAGTGACAGTATACGTGCAGTGTGCCCAGTCTCCGTTGGTCGAACCGCTACTTGGTGTGACGTACTACGAAGTTTGTAGACATTGTAGTTGTTGTACACAAACTCTAAATGTATGAATTCCGTCTCATTAATTTGAGTCCAACTTTCTGTAGTCGAAATATTTCTGATCAGTTAATTACCTACCTATGTAATGAATCATCACATATTTGTGATTACATCGTTCTGTGATTTTGATCTACGAGGGCTGTTTCACGTTATTATTATGTATAAAGAAGAGTTGTCACTTTACCTTGGTGAATTCTAATCTAGTATGTCCAATTTCTAACTGGAACACAGATGTATGGATGGTCGACTGTGACAAACAATTGATTTTTTCGTTGCTATCGATATCGGCTAACAACAATTGATCAACGATCAACAATATCAACTTTATAAATACATTTTTTTATAGGCTTACAGGCTTACTGTGGTATGTGATGTTGCTAAACCAGTTCGGGCGTTATATGGCATTTATGCCCTGATTTTTAGTGAACTAAACATTATTCTTAGATATTTATTTTAATATATTAGTTACATTATCGTTCCTGTAACTCATTCTTAGCTAGTTGCAATGGTCATTATTGAACAATAAGGTGTCTAGGTACGGTGAAGATAATAGAGAATTTCGTGTTGGCTGGCGTTTCATAAGTTCCACTTTTGAGAATTGAACGAATCCAAAGACCTGGGGGAGAATTAACACTATTTATAACATTAACACAGTAGAAGCTGTGAATTTCGGCGGTGCATTCATACATCTCTTGGGTACCTATAATACTGACCTCTGCCTTCTCCCATGAATTTCACAGCAACTTGTCCGGTTGTTGACCGTAGAAACTAATATTATAAATGACTATGTTCTGTCTGTAAGAAATAGTTCCCGGAAAAATTAACGAAAACAATAGAAACACAATCGATGGTATGGAAAACATTGATTGCATTTCGATGGTAGAAAACAATCGATTGATCGATTGTTACAATCGACCATTCCTGCACAGATGAAAGGATTACGGGAAATATTTTATATTAGGAATTGTAATGTTTAGGAATGTAAATATAGGAACCTAACTACACCTTCATCGAGAGAACAGCACCCGGAGGGGGAGATAGCTGCTTGGCAACTCCTTCACGCTCGCCGCCGCACCGCGCCATGAATTAATATTGCAGATCAACTCATACAGTTTGCTTCTCCTAATTAGTTTTCGCGTAAGTCAACCCTGTTAATTTTAGAGAATTATCCCCCTTCCTCTCCGCAGTTCAACTATTTTTCGAAGAATATGAAGATATTGTAGTGGCTGCAAAAATATTCAACATTTAATTTCCCAAATTTTTCTTCACAGAAAACCGTTTAAGACATTCTGAAACGATTCCTGGATCTTAATACTTTTCATATGTATGTATAGATATACAGGGTGTCTCAGAAGTAGCCCCCTCCCATTTTTTCCACAATTTTTGAGATATCTAATTAAAATTATGTATTTTTTGGGGGAAGAAAACAATTTTTTGTAAGGAGCTAGAGGGATTTTGGGCACTGTATTCCAGTAAACCTTCCACTCTGACCCAGAGGATCTATTGTGGCCCCCCCCTGGCTTCATTAGCCTAATTAAAAAGGTTTTTCAAAAACCTTTTCCCCCCATGCTTTACAACACTTCACAACACAAAACTGATTCCTATATTCGGGCTTTTATACTTTTTCAAGCTACTAGGACAAATTATTTATGGAAATGTTAACATGGATACATTTTATGGCGGGGAGTCGCCGCGACATTTGCGTCGTGACACGAAACGTGTATCGCAATACGTACATTAGATGTAACATGTTTCTTGCGATTCGTGTAAATAAAAGTTTTGACGTAGCTATCTAGCAAACGTAGATCGGTGATACAAAACAGAGAATATAGCGGTGAAAAATATACTACTTTTCTCCACTTCAAGAAAAAACAATGATATTTTGATATGATGTAGTAGATTGTAATAACCCCACGGTTGCTAGGAACTGGGATTATGTTGACGTGTCGCAAATGTATTGGCATTCGGAAAATTATGATGAATAGTAGTTTTGTATTTGATATTAAATCTGAATAATATACTCAACTTACTAAGTTCATTCCGAGTGTATTGATTACTTGTGTTAGTGTCTGTGTCTTGTATAATGGCGAAGAGGAAGAAGAAACGCGAACCTCTCCGCAAGAGAAATAATTCAAGCTCATCGGAAGAAAGTGAGGAAATAGCATTAAAAAGATGCGCAGAAAAATTTAGTTTTCCTTCGTATGATAGTTCTGATAAGTGGTCAGACTATATAAATAGATTCGAAAGAATGTGCAGAGTGAAAGGATTAGGCGCCAACTCAACATAAGGCAATGAAATGAAACGTGACCTGCTGTTAGCTTATGTAGGTTCCGAACCGCTTAGGAAGATCACAAATCTTGTTCTCCAAGAAAATATTGACGATGTTCTATATGAAAACATTAAGAAGGGATTTGACGACATATTTCAGCCCTCTATGACCATTTTTTAAGCGAGGATAGATTTCGAAAGAGCGGAACGAAAATCCTTCGAGATCATAACGGAGTTTGGTGCTCGACTTCGAGAACTTAGTTCAAAGTGCGATTACTCACCATTATGTATAGATGAAAGACTGAGAGACAGATTTGTGGCAGGAATAAATCACCAGAAATCAAAGATGGAGGCACGAATTCGTTGGCCAAATGCTAAAAAGGCACTTGAAACGCCAGTAACCTTCAAGGATGTCTTCCAAATGGCCCATGTCTTCAAGAAAGCCGAAAATGAAGTTTCGTGCAAGGATATTAACAAAGTAAAGACATAAGATAATTCAGGAAAAAATAAGAAGCAAGAGAATTCTAACAGAGTGGGTAATGAGTATGACAAAGGAAAAAAATGTTTGAAATGTGGGCAATGGCACCCGAGGAAAATCTGCCCAGCACTCAAATTTCCATGTAACTCGTGTAATCAATTAGGGCATTTTGCCAAATTTTGTACAAAAAAAAAAAAAAAAAGAGTAAGAAAGCTATCTTATACAGAGAGTCCAAATACAAGCAGTGAAGAAGAAGCAATTAAAACACTTAAAACGACCGAGCTCTATGACAAACGGGAAGGTAGGAAATTAGAAAGAGCTGTGATCGACTTTGAAATCAATTGCAAACCCTGTAGAATGGAATACGATATCATAATTGTAGGCGTTCAATGTTAATGCCTATCTTATTAACCGATTGTTCGTAACTTTGGATAGGTCTCTTTTATCTCCAAACAGACGCTCTAGTGGCTTATGATCTGTAACCAAAATAAATTTTCGTCCAAATACATACTGATGAAATTTTGATACTGCATATATTAACGCAGCTGCTTCCCGATCTATTGGAGCATAATGTTTTCCAGCTTCCTTCAGTGTTCGAGACGCATAATAGATTGGTCTCTCTGTGCCATCTGGGTACTTATGCAGAAGGATCCCATTATCCCATTCCATTCTCTGAGGCGTCTGCCATTGTGAGTATTGGCAGTGACCCATCATGTGGGACTACCGTACTTTCACTACTCAACTTGTTTTTTACTAACTCAAATGCTCTCCGTTCTTCCTTGGACCATTTCCATGTTACTTTGCTGCTTGTTAGCTGATATAAGACGGTACAGTCTGCATGTAACCCGGGAACAAATTTCTCGTAAAAATTAATTGCTCCTAAGTTGAGGACCTAATAACCGTAGTTGAGTAACATTTGTTGGTTCTGGAGTTGCTTTTATGGCTGCCACCTTTTCTTCAGTTGGATGTACTCCGTATTTATCAACTCGGTGACCTAGAAAACTCCTTTGAAAAAACACACTTTTCTTTTTTTACTTTCAATCCTGCATTTTGTAATCTTTTTAATACCACTCCCAACATTTCAATATGTTTTTGACGGGTGGGTGCCGTCACAATGATGTCATCGATATTCACAGCAACCCCTTCCAGATTTTTCAGCAAACTTTCCATGTACCTCTGAAAAATTGCAGGTGATGTGGAAACCCCGAATGGTAAACGATTGTACCGAAAATATCCCACATGGGTAGCAATGACCATTAATTTCTTGCTGTTTTCATCTAATTCCATTTGGAGATATGCATCTCTCAAATCTATCACCGAAAATTCTTCTCCACCAACTAACTTTGATGTTAGTTCAGCGAAGGTTGGCATTGTATGGCTGTCTATAACTATTGCAGGGTTGATTGTCACTTGAAAATCTCCACAAATTCGTACACCTCCCTGTTTTTTCGGTGCAACTACTATTGGAGTACTCCATTCGATAGCGGACATAGCAGGGTCTACTTTCGCAATCGCCCCTTCTTTTACTAGCCGATCTAGTTCAACTTCTACCGGTTTTTTCTGTGGAAACGGTAGGCGTTTTGCTTTTAGGGCTCTTGGTTCCATTCCTTCACGGTTATGAATGGCAGCTTTATATCCTTTTATGGTTCCTAGAGGTTCATCAAACAAGTTTTCAAATTCTTGAAGTAGCTCTTGTATCTTCCTGGTGTCGTTCACTTCTTTTTGTTTGTCCAGTTTCATGATTGTGACTTCTTTGGGCATTCTGAGGTTAAACGCGAGAAACCATGGAAGGCCAAATAAAGGTACATCCGGCAACCCCAGTTCCTAGCAACCGTGGGGTTATTACAATCTACTACACTACTCCCCTTCTTCTTCAGCAGTAAACCTCCTCATTTGGCTTGGATCCATCTCGTCCATGCATGCTTGAGCCCCTCCTTACACATCAAGAGAATTCGCCATGTTCGTGATGGAATGTGGAATGTCACATACCTTCTCACCCCCATACCATCCAAAGAGTAATGGAGTGGCGGAGCGATTCATAAGGACCCTGAAATCCAGAATGAAGGCTACTAGAAAAGGAGGGTCGTCCCATGAACGCCGCGCTGCTTGAGGTCCTATTTACCTATCGGAATACACCCCATAGTGCAACGGGCAGAACTCCAGCAGAACTATTTCTAGGACGTCGACTGTCATCAGTACTGGACAATTGGAAGCCAGATCCAAGAGAGGAAACGGAGCGAAGAAAGTGGGTTCAAAAAGAACATTATGATCGTGGCAAACGGGAGCGTCAGTTCAGTGAGGGAGATGAGTTATGGAGTAGAGACAGAGTCAAGAAGATATGGGTCCCTGGAATAGTAATAAAAAGATGGGGGTCAACTCTTTACGAAGTTATGGTCAACGGGAGATGCAGCAATAAACATGCAGATCATCTGCGAAAACGGACAGGGGCTCTTGATATAGAAGGAGGGGCTCAAGCATGCATGGACGAGGTGGATACAAGCCGAATGAGGAGGTTTACTGCTGTAGAAGAGGGGGAGTAGTGTAGTAGATTGTTATAACCCCACGGTTGCTAGGAACTGGGATTGTGTTGACGTGTTGCAAATGTATTGACATTCGGAAAATTATGATGAATAGTAGTTTTGTATTTGATATTAAATCTGAATAATATACTCAACTTACTAAGTTCATTCCGAGTGTATTGATTACTTGTGTTAGTGTTTGTGTCTTGTATAATAAATACTACTTTTCTCCACTTCAAGATATTTTGATATGAAAATTCTGTGCCCTAAAACAAATCCATGATTCAATGTTTTTCCATAAAGTGGAGAAAATGAGAATTTTTGACATGAGGATTTTTCACTTGCCTACTGCCATAGAGAAATGTGGTTACCCAGTCTAGCTTTAAAGGATCATAAACACACAATACTAACGTAGGGAGGTCTACCATAGATGTGTCTTCTATTGAATATGCTTTTTCAGATTTAGGCAACATCATTTTATTTTTGTTTGGTAACATTGTCATAAATCTTTAAGCCAAAATAACCGTCCATTGTGGGACACGGGCTGGCTGCTCAAATGATCTGCATTTGTTGACTCGCATGTCTCTATGTGGAACATAGGACATTATTTGCACATGAACTCACGAGAAAATGGGTGTTTTACATTCGTCCAACTTATTATTTGCCGACGGGAACTGTTCATCGTCAACAGCCATTGGACAAATATTTCTGTCAGATCTGATCGTCTAGGAGTTTGAATATTTCCAAAGGTCGATGCTTGTCGGTGGGATAATGAAGGCGATTGAGGAAAAACTCTTTTGTTAGTTGGATTACCTGAGAGGAGTGAGTATAGATCTTTTGAAATGTTGTTCGTCTTCTCAATGTTGAAAAAGATCGTGGTTGTTAATACGACTTTATCTTTCGCATTTTGGGGTGTCGAGTGCTGTCCAATATGGGACGGAATAATTTTTTGTCTCCAATTTTGGTTTGAACCTTTGTAATTGTAAAAAAAAAAAAAAAAAATAGAAATCCCCCCTCCCCCCCTCCCAAAGTTGTTGGTCTACGTTGCAAGATGCGTCGAATCCAAAAATCGAATTTAAAAAAAAAATGCAGTCCGTCCGGGGATGGTAACTTTCATAATGAAGATATAGTTCGATATCAACAGCCACATTTCTTGATGTAAACATGCGATTGACATACAGTATACTCGCCACCTCAGTACACATCAAACCAACAAATAAACAACTATATCTCCATTATGAAAGTTGCCATTCCCGACACACAAAACAGTCTATACCAAGAGCTCTCACAATAAGGGGTCATCGTATTTGTAGTGAGGATTTAGACAGGTAGACATACCTGAAGAGCTTAGCAGATAAACTGGTGAACAGAGGATACCCTACAAAAGTGGTAAGGCAAAAGATCATTCCTTTGCACATTAAACACCACCTGACACCTCGAAATCAAATCAAAAAAGTTCAACTCACAACAACATTATTTTTCGGCATTGAGAAGATGAACAAAATTCTAAAAGATCTTTATCCATTCCTCTCAGAAAATCCAGTGACTAAAAGAGTCTTCTCAGAAGTACCATCGATGTCTTATCGACAAGGATCGTCTATCAGTGATATCCTGACACATAGAAGATCAGATAGGACGGCGCCACCACCAAGAGGTTTGCATCCTTGGGGCAAGCACAGATGTAAAGTTTGCCCACTGGCTATAGAAGAGGATCACTTCACATCTGCTAACAACCCCAACTCATACGCATGCAAACGGTCAGCAGATTGCCATACGCCTATGTGTGTGTATCAGTTGTTGTGCAAACAATGCCCTGCCTTCTACGTAGGAAAAGCAAAGACAGCGCTTGACTTGCGGGTTAATAACCATAGCTCATCAGTAGTTATGAATAAAGAAGATATGCCAGTAAGCCGCCATGTCTCGTCGCATGATGCTACATTTGATGTCTGCTATGGTATGAAGGTATTGAAGGAAATGAGACCCACAGAAAATAAATTAATGCTGCTTCAGTCAGAGAGAGCTCACTCGAATGTTTTGGGCGCGTATGATCCTCCAGGGTTGAACATCAGACGTTAACTGGGCAACCACGCTTCTCCATGGCAAGATTTTCCTCACCAATTTACAAAAATCAAATTTTCTTTTCTCATAGTTTGAAAAAGGCATAAGCCGAAATATAAAAATTAGTTTCATGTTGTCAATTGTTGTTTTTCCTTAAAAATTGTTTGAATATATATATACAATTTTTACCGTCCCGCTTTCATTGCGGATTGTTGGTCGATCACTAAAATGGGGAGGGATTATCCTCTTCTTCACTACACGTGCCGGATATTCCCCGGTGAGAAGCTTGTTGGATAAATTCTCAGAATATATCTATTTTTCTTCCTGCTAGAGGATCCGGATAGAGGATCCGGTGTCCTCTAATTGAGAGAGCTCTTGGAATTGACTGTTTTGTTTGGCGTGGGTGGCAGCTTTCATAAAAGCGAGGCGGTCCAATAAACCATTACATCCTTCTTTGGAATCGAGAGAATGAATAAAATCCTGAAAGATCTCTACCTAATATTCTCCCACTCCACAACAAGAAATGTTTTTTCGGAAGCCCCTACACTAATATATCGTCAGGCTCCATCACTTTGAGACACACTACCACACAGGCGGTCAGATAGACCAGAATCAGCTCCAAGCAAAGGGTTGCACCCAAGCAAGAAGCGCCGCTGCAAGGTTTGCCCTTTAGTCGTTGAGGAGGAAGTTTTCGGATTGCCCAACAATCCAACTCTTACACATGCAAAGGCTCAGCAGATTGCTAGACACCAATGTGCGTGTATGAGTTGATTTGTAAGGAATGCCCTGCATTTTACGGTGGGGAGGCCGAAACTCTACTCAACCTGAGCGTCAACAACCATCGAGTGTCTGTGCAATAACCCATATAACGCGGCGATTCATGATTGTTTCGGCATAAAAGTCTTGGAAAAAATGAGACCCAAAGAAAATAATAGAATGCTTCATGAGTAAGAAAAAGCACATAGTAATGTTATGCGTGCCTTCGATCCTCCCTCAACATGAGGCGATGAAACGAAATCCAAAGTTACGGAAATTCCTTGTCAACGTTGTAAACAAATCTCCAAAAATTAATCAATTTCTTTGTTAGTTTGAAAATGGCAAAAAAACCGAAATATATAGTTTTGTGACGTTTTTATTTTATCTTTTCTAATTGTGTGATTATTATCAAGATCTTCTAGAGTCATTTGCAATAAGATATATATATATATTGATGAGTGGGGGTTATTCTATAATGGTTACCTAACAAGAATATACAACATAGATAAGTTTGTTGGGAGTGCGGGTGAATATGCATAAGTAGACCGCTACGAGCAGGCTACATACAACTTCAATTTTTGATTACAGTCTAAATAACGGTTTGACGAAAAAAAATCATGAGGAACAAATTTGTAGGGATTTTTTTTTTTTTTTTTTTTTTTTTTTTTCAAGGAGTCATTTTTTTATTTTATTGTTTTATTTTTCAAGTTACGAGCCAAAAACGAAAGCAAAACACGAACTTTACCGATTTGGAGAAATTTCAGCGTCAAATTTGTGGTGGCAAACTAAAAATTAGTCTTCAACACCCCTAAAAATATTAAGGAAGACAATTGAAAAAATTCCCCCAAAGTAAATTTTGTAGCTAGAAACTACCATTTGACTGGACTATTACTGATAAACCTTCTTGATTGTTATCAATATTTCAGATTTTAAAGGTCAGCTCATTTCAGGTATGTAGCATATGTTACCTCTCAAACCCAGTTCACGTATGTCCTACCTAGAACATTGTACATAGTAATAGCTATACCTACTAGAAACATATTTTCCAGTCAAGACCCGGGGTTTGACGCATCATGTAGAAGCAGTGGGAAGGTAGACTAGGTCACGAGCATTACTGGCCCCCACACCTGTAGATTTTTCCCTACTGTCAGCCCCAGATTGGAAGATAGTCTGAGTTTTTCCTCAAACATGGTAGAGGTCACGCGCTGTTACTTTGCGTGTTTCTCCGAACCGTCCAGCAAAAGTTGGCGCAGCTCGACTGAAGTTTTCACATCCCCTCTCCTACCATCCTGTACCTCGTAACCCGCCCCTTTCCGAGGTAGGTATCTATATTCCGAGAGACCCATCCACTGCTAATATAGCCAGACCCATCCACTGCTAATATAGCCAAGAAGTTCATCCCCGTGACTTATACCTCTTTTCACTAGTAGACTTACCTCTTGTTCGCAAATAGAGATGAACAGTTGTGACAGAAAGATACGGAAGTAAGGGATAAACGTTGCGTTGACATGTCATGTGTATGGGTTTGACTTGTCTAATAAACAAGAGAAGTAACCAGTATTGACAGAAACCCGACATAAAATGACAATGAAAGAACGTATGTTAGACATTGTAAACATTATACAAGATAAGTATATCCATATATAAGACATAATACAACATCATAATTTGAATATATCACAATTATACGTATACATTATTATGCAATTGAAATTTTATTATTGATAAATATTGCTTTTTAAATAGGTACCTCAGTTCAAGTAATACTTTAACCCTAGAATACAATCGTGGAATCAATGTGACTCCATGCATCATTTTACTTAGTGAAGCGCCTCCCTCAGGGATGGGGAGCGTCCACCTTTCTGGTTTGCTTGCCTTACCCGTAGCCAGTGATGTACTAGCCAGCGACCCCCTCGAAGGTCCCCAGCTGGCGCAATCAGGTAAATACTAAACCTTCATACATTAAATTGACTCCACGATGGTAATGCTTTAGGCAAGGCGAATTGAGTCATTTTGACTCTACGACAGTATTTCCATAGGTGAAGTGTAGTGATTTTAACTGCCAAAAGACCTAAAAGAAACCAGGTAAGACTCTTCCTCGCCAATTACTCGTCAATTAGCAATGCAACTAATGGGAGTAATTTCTGAGTCGTTGTGATCTCATGGGTTTATGGTACTTAGCTTAGAAAGATGTGACTCTTTCATCAATTTTTGTATTGAAACCCTTTTATTGATGATGGAGAAAGTGGATATTATTTTTAAAATAATTAGAAACACACTTTTTACACTCTTTACGACAGTTTTGGTAATTTCCCTAATAAAATCTATTAAAGGATGAGTAGAAATTTATAAAACGTGAAGAGAGTCCTTTTGACTTGTATCGATAGAATGAGGGGGTATAACTAACCATTGTATTGTGGGGTTAAATGATAAAAATGATACTCCTCTAATAATCCTCTAGCAAAATATCAAAATAATAATCCTTGTATCAAAATAATACACTCTGTGATTGTCTCTTTTACTACGTAGGGTCTCGTAAAGTTGAGGCTTGAGTATGATGAAAAATGATGTTGATGATGATGATGAACATGATTTTTAAGCGGAATCTTGGATGAGAACGTGGGCTGGCCATGTGAACAGGAGGGGTGTCAGTGATGAGTGAAGGATCCCACTTTGCTGCTCTGCACTTCTGAGTCTTCTGAGGAGAAACGCGTACAGGTGTAGCGCGCGATCTATATTAGCGTTCACTGGCCAAGGGCCTACTGTTAGTTCCCAATATCTAAAATATTTAAAGTTTCTCATCTGTCCTTAAAGACAATTTAAAGCTGAATTCCGAAAATATGGTCAAAAGTTGAAAAAAATTGAGTTAAATGGGAGAAAAATGTGGGTTTTTGTGAAGGAAAAAGTGGATTTTTCGAAGAAAAAAAAACCACCCTTTATATACAGGGTGTCCCAAAAGTACCTCCCCCCCCCCAACCTTTTCCCACAATTTTTGAGTTATCGCAGTGAAACTTGGTGACTTTCCGATTGGGAGGAGGGAGGGGGAGGGGGAGAGGTGTATTGGATATACTTGGAAAATTTGTTTCACGTTTGGAAAATTAGTGACACCACATCTTAAAGATTATTTTAGTGCTGAACACGAAGGTGAAACCAGAATTGTGATGTCTTAATCCGTTCTCGCATTAGAGCTGATGAACCATGAAAGAATACTTTTTTTCAAAGATTAGGTACTTTTTCCTGTGTTTGATCGCCTCAGCACTAATCCGGTCTCAACTGGCGCTCGTCCATGGTACCTATCTAGACAATTAAACCATATTCTCTCCCTCTGCACGCCACTCATGTCCCGCCACTTCTACTTCTCTTGAGTTCCAATTTGCACTTAATTGATTTCCTGTTCAATAGAGTTTCTACTCTTGAGTTTAATTTGTACCAGATTAGCAGATCGATCATGTTATTATTATTAGATCTGGTGAAGAGGGCGTTTGAAAAAGTCTGTGGAGGATCGTGAGCCGTGAATCGATGGGATGATGTTGCGAAGATGAGAAAAGGCCTGATTCACCCGCGATGATCGATACCATTCAGTTTTATCGAACTAACAGTAACGAATATATGAACTTATCTAATATCTGTGATACTTATCTGTTACCTACATCTTGACTTTCAGTGGCCACTCGATAGGTAGGAAACTTATTCATCTCCACAAGTTACCTCACGTAGGTACATACCTACTGTATAATAAATCTTCAGAAGCTTACTATATCCACATATTTATTTAATTATCCTAGCTTACTATATCCACATATTTATTTACTTATCGAATTATCATATCTAGTAATTGGTTATTATAGTGCAATAATATTTAAAAATACAGTCCACTTTAGGCACATGAGGTGGTATTGGGAAACTAGGGTACCATATTAGTTACCAGGAGCCTCATTGTGCTATCATTACCATTTTACCATACGTACCGTAGGGAGGGTTTTAGCTGGAAACAAACAGCAGGCTCTTGCTTAGGTACAAAACACTACACGTAAATTTCAAGTTCTACAAAATTT
Source organism: Adelphocoris suturalis (assembly GCA_030762985.1). Lineage (NCBI taxonomy): Eukaryota > Metazoa > Arthropoda > Insecta > Hemiptera > Miridae > Adelphocoris > Adelphocoris suturalis. The sequence continues at coordinate 70,959,176 of CM061045.1, read as the reverse complement.
CTCTGGTATTTCAAATTTAAAATGTAAGCTCCAACGCTGCCTATCCACAGACCCTGAAACCCATCGGGTAGAAAATGGTCCTGATTAGTGCCTCCCAAAAGCCCCTCCATCACGCTTGATAAAACAACTGAGTACTTGGTCTGCTTCGGTAGGTATCTAGGAACAATATAAAATCAAAATAAAAATTATCTCCGAAGTTCTTTTTTGGAGGTATTTGAAATGAAATAAAAATGAAATTTAGTAGCAGTATGGCAATGAGTATAGAAGAAGAAGAAGTGTAAAACACTATTTGAATGATCAGGACCACTTAATTGACAGACATTCCCCACACCGTAGAACATTGTTCCGTGATGTGTGGGGGAGTCAATTCCCGATTTTTACATGGATATGCGTTGCGAACTTGTAACTTTTTACGGACTAAAAAGAATCCTTCCTAGGTATAGATTGCGCACAAAAAAATAAATAAATAAATAAAAAACGCGAAAAACCACATTCAACTTATAACACTAAAGAACTTGGATCCATATAAATACTTTTAAATATATTTTCACAAATGAAATGTCCCTGAGAAATAAGCCAACTAGAAACAATTTTTTTTTTATTCTGATCTTTCATGATTAGTAGGGTTGGTTATAGTAGAGGGTGCTTTTCGCCGCAATAGCGGCAGTATAGCAATACTATAAAAAATGTGCGGGCTGTTACTTTTCAAACGTGACTGAGGAGTACGTATAATATTTTTTGCGTAGTAGGGTGAAAAGAATGTGCACAATAATTGGACATAAGTCCGTAATTAAACAAATCCGGATGCTTGTGCATAAACAAGAGACATATAATTGGCCAACAGAAAAAACCTTAGCCATCGAGAATAAACCAGTTGTCAGAAACCTTTTAGGTTTTTTAAATATAATTTTTAAGATCGCCTTTTGAGCTGTCACCAAAGGACGCAACAGTAATGGACAGGCTCCACCCCACACAACTATGCCAAAGCTCAATATACTCTGTGTCAACGGTTTGTAAACAATTAAAAGAGAATCATAGCTGAGGCTATTCCTGACACGGTAGTATACGTAAGCTATGTTCATTACTTTTTTAGCAAGAGACAGAACGTGCTCCTGCCATCTAAGATTTTCATCCACAATGACGCCCAAGTACCTTGTAGAGACCACAGTTTCCTATTTCGGGCATGGACACAGCTTTGAATACCCATTATTGCAGCTGGGAAATTTCAAAACATGCTGTATATGCGACCTACTTCGGGATTTCGAAAATACTAATATTTCGTTTTGTTGACATTTAAGCTGAGAGTGTTTACGAACAACCACTCATAGATCAACTTTATGTCGTGATTAGCCTGTGCAAACACTTCGTCCCAGTCGTTGACCGAACACGAAATGGCGGTATCGTCAGCAAAAAGGTATATGAATGAATGAATGAATGCCTTTATTTTCTAAACAATTTAGACATTTTAACTATACAAAAGCAGTTGACACACAGTTCATACATTAGGAATACCTTATAATAAACAATATATTAGTTGTGTTAGTTTAACCGCATAAGCTATTAAAGAAGGTAAATTTTATTTTAACAAAAGGCTGTTAAGGCATGGCCGATTTCGCCGTCCGCCTTTGGAGCCGGTTCACCTTTTAACTTTCGTTTACGTTCAAAACAGAAATACATATATATATATATATATATTTTTTTTTTTTTTCAAATTCTCTTAACTCATTAACATTCCTTGATATCTTTGTCATTAAAACAAATACACCACATTTTTAAAATAGTTTTTCTATTTACTCAACTCTTTAAATTTTGTCATTGTTATTGTTGTTAAATGTTGTTATTGTTATTAAACTAAACTCTTGTTATTGTTGTCATCAAACATTTCTCTACATAGTTATTTATAGTTATGCATGTAAATTATTGGAGTTTACTAAATATTTCATATTATTTTATTAATTATAGTTAAAGTCTCTAATAAAACATTTCCTGTATTTCCAAGCAACATTACAGTACCCTGCCAGCTTAGGCCAATATTCTTTGCAAAAAGGTATATTTTCCCTTTCAAGGGAATATCCTCTATTCTATTTATAAATATAAAGAAAAGGAGCGGTCCTAGAGTGCTTCCCTGAATTACACCGTAATCAACAGATCTACTTGAACTATGAGTTCCATCAACCGACATCAATTGGCTTCTATTTTCAGAGTAACTACCAAACCACTTAAGGAGACTTCCGTCCACTGTGCGACGTCCCTGGACCACTTCGTATACATTCGTGATGAAATGCGGATACGAGGAAGCTAAGTACTTCACCCAACTTGGCAGACATTTTTCAATTTGAATCGGTAATTAAATCAATTCGGATATAGTCCCTCAGCATGCCTCCAATTTCGAAGTCGCTCTTGAGTTTCCAGTCAAAACAGATTTCATGTTCAATCAAGTGATGATCAATAGATGTGGATTGAAAAGTGTGTTGAGGATCGTGAAGTGATGTTTTGGCGATGCGGAGATGAAATGAAAAGGTGGCTCTGATTCACCAGAGCTGATCCCTTTAGGTATTGTCAGTTGTTGCATGAAATTCCTTAATTACAGGTCTGAGTCATCGGGCGAGCCGCCCCCGACAGTCCGCCCCCAACCCCTGCAGCCGGATAATGCGGAGCCTCCCCCAGCTGCCCCTCCGGACGGCCGCCGGCCCCCGATGAGTGATTGGCAACGTACATCTGTCCCCCCTTATCTCCACCTATTCACACGGAGCGCACCGCCCGCCCCTCACACTCACTTCACTTCACACGAGTCTGTTCACACACTACCCCAATAAAAGCAGAGGGATTTGGGGAAGTCGGGTCGCGTGGGTCCGCCGGGGGTCCGCCCTGAGTCATCTCTAATCCCCGTCGGCCGCCTTTTATTTATCCTCCCGCACTCTGCCCTTCTTACTCAGGACGCTGGAGTGAAACTCCAACAATGGCGCTCAAAACTCTTAGCGTACGTCATTTGATGCCCCATTTTTGAAATTCAAAGTAATACTATGACTAATTCGTTAATTGCACCTCCCATTCCCAAAAAGAACATAGATCGTATTACATGCTTATGATACATCACTGTTCTTTGGGATAGCCAGTTGTTGACTATTGTTGGTCGATAACGAAAATTCATCCATCTATTTTACATTCACTACATCTGAATCAGATTTTTCCTTTTCAAGCACATTTTAGATGTGACATCCAAGGGGTTCAAACAACTCGGTTTCCTCTACCGGGCCTCTCGGCCTTTTCAGTGTTTGGCTCCCTTGAAGGTTCTGTATTGCTTCTTAGTCCGCAGTCATCTGGGATTCGCATCGAAAATATGGAGTCCAGCATAGGTATATCACTCACATCCGTCCCATTGAGCGAGTACAAAACAAGTTTTTGAGAATTGCTTATCTGAAGACAGACGCACTGGACGAGTTTGATGCCGAGGGAATGATACGTATTGTAAATTTGGGCACCCTTGAGCAAAGGCGACGTCAAACTGATTTGATTACGTTGTCAAAAATTGTCCAAAATCAGTTTGATGCTCCATCTTTATTGGCTCTTGTCAACTTTAGCGTGCCGTCTCGATCAACACGGAATCGTGTCCCGTTTCAGCCGGATTACCATTGGACAAATTATGGAGGCAACGGCTCTCTTGTTAGGATACTCAGATGAGCTAATGATGTTATCCCACATCGTCGACTAACTACCGCTTAACCTTCACAAATTAAACAATTCTTCAGGATGTCTTCATTTTAATCCACGTTGTTTATACTAGTTGAAAACCCTCCCAACCTCCCAAGAGTCTTAATTAAAAATTTAGCTTCCCCTGTATAAATCTATTATATATTAATTGCTATGCAATTCTTAGGCCGACCCCCAATAATTTTTTTTGTAATGTCCGTAACGAAATTAACGATGATTTTCACGTACAACCGAGTATTTGAGTAGTTGCTATAGATTGTGTCACAATTTCAGTGTTTTTCACGTACAACCCAGCCGTTGTTAGGGGAATGAAACTTCCGCAGTTTTCATCGCACAAAAATCGTTCGCCACTCGTTGGAAAGCGCTTGATTTATGTGATAAATGTTCACATTTCAAGCTACCAATTTCCCTCTCCTTACGTACCTGGCTACATTCCAAAACTAAGTTGATTCAGGCTAAGAATTGCATAGCAAATTATCCTCGTTTTCTACGCAGTAGAAAAGAGAAAAGATCCGGCGAGGCGCGAAGCGCCGAGTTAGATTTGGGGGGTCCAGGGGGGCGAAGCCCCCCGGCCAGGCTCGAAGCGACGAGTATATATATATATATATATATATATATATATATATATATATATATATATATATATATATACTGAATTATGGTTATTATCTCCTTATTTTGTTTATAATAGTTGGTATGTTATTTTATTTCGTGAGAATATGTTCTCATTCAGGTTGATTGTATTCTAGTTTTAGTAAAGTGATGTAAATTATCCCGTAAATTGTAATAAATAAATAAATATGCGTCCCTAATTGTTGCAAGTTATTAAATAGGTGGGCAGGCGCTTGAAAGATGTACTAGCGTGAGGGATTTGGACGTAGTTTTTGACAGTTAGCTGAGCTTGTCAAACCACTATCACTCTGAGGTATTATTGCGAAATACAAACTGTATTATACAACTTTATTCAAGTCCAGTGAACTTAGTGACAAAGGCCAGCGTACTGGACAAAATCATGAACCGCTAAAAAGTTGGGAACACAAGGGGTTAAGAAAAAAGTCTGTAGGAAGGGCTTTTTGTTGGACATTATACGCAAAATCTGTTCCTCTAGGAATCTCTTCTGTATGCCATCTCCCGAAACACCCTGCAGAACACGCCATTTTTGAGCTATTGCTCTAAAATAAAATTTAAAAAGTTTCAGTCAAGCAGGGTGATCATCGAATTTTCGTAAATTATCATATATTAAACTTTACAATGTTTTGAAATTTGAGCACTTTGAGTATAAAGAAATTGTTAACTAAGAATTGTATGGCAAAAAACTCGTTCTAAATGAAATTTTGCGATTCACAGAAGGTATAGGACTTTTCGGCTAACGGATCATGCACAGCTTTCCGCCCACCTGAAAATGTAATGACACAAAGCAATCACTCCTAACTTTTTAAAAAATCAATAGGTCCAAAACGGAAGCACCTACCTCAGTTTCATCGAATGTACGGAGCAAGTGGTAATGGTGCTGTCTTATTCGATTTCGAAGTTTTCAGGTCACGCAATCCACCAATTTCATCATTCATATCTGCAAATGTCCTCAATTTTTGCTTTCCAAGCTCACAATAAAACTGTTCTTTGAGAAGATTCATGATGACGACTGAGACACAACCGAACTAACTGAAGGATATTTGAAAACTGCCTGTGAGTCATCTGAGCGTAGGAACTCCGGTCAGTTTGGTTGTAAGAGATTGGCGATTGTTAGTCAATGTGATAAGCACTACCAAGTAAACAATAGAAAGACGTCATCAATACCTATAACAGGTGCACAAGCGATATCATCGGATGAATCAAAAAGTCGACTCAACTAGAGCACTCTCCAACCAGAAGCAAACCAATTCGATTTTGCTTCCTCAGTACCGAGGGTAAGGGAAGCTTTGCGTTCGTGATTGAAGTCGAAAAAATCGAATCAATTTGTCCTCCAAAATCAAAATTTCAACTTGCATTTAGCGTTTCAGAGCTTGCTCATCAACTTTGGTTCCTTGTCTGTCCTCTGTAGTAAATCCTTGTCACACCCGAAACTATACCAAGTTTCAGTCCGATTCCAAAGAAATTTTCAGGGATTGTGCGGATTAGCTCCTAGACAGTCCTATATAATTTGCAATGTTGTTGAATCAACAGTGGATCGCGCACATGCGCAAACGTGAATTTTTCATAACAGATTTCTGATCAACTGTTGGTCCGATTGCGAATGGTAGAGTAATAATCTTTGTGCATGCGCCGAACTAATGTCAATTGACGCAGGCCAAACCCCGAGCCTAATCTAACGATTTTGATGTCATTTTCGGGGATTGTGCGGGATAGCTTCTAGATGGTCACCTATAACGTTCATTGCCGTCACATAAATAGTCGTATAAATTGAATATAACGTCGATTTCTTATAATCTATTAGTCTGATTTCGTCCATTTCTGTTCTGAGTTCGTTCATATATATATATTATATGGTTATTATCAACTTATTTTGTTTATTATAGTTGCTATGTCATTTCTATTTCGTGTGAATATGTTCTCATTCAGGTTGATTATATTCTAGTTTTAGTAAAGTGATGTTAATTATCCCGTAAAATTGTAATAAATAAATAAATATGCGTCCCTAATTGTTGAACTTCCCCGGAACATATACCCATCTATTCCCCGAGTTTGAACGAAATCAGACTAATAGATTATCAGAAATCGACGTTATATTAAATTTATACGACTATTTCTGTGACGGCAATGAACGTTATAGGGGACCATCTAGAAGCTATCCTGCGCAATCCCCGAAAATGACATCAAAATCGTTAGATTAGACTCGGAGTTTTGCCTGCGTCAATCGACATTAGTTCTGCGCATGCACAATGATTATTACTCTACCATTCGCAATCGGACCAACAGTTGATCAGAAATTGACGTTATGAAAAATTCACGTTTGCGCATGCACACAAGCTGCTGTTGATTCGACGACACTGAAAATTATGGGGGACTGTCTAGGAGCTAATCCGCACAATCCCTGAAAATTTCTTTGGAATTGGGCTCAAACTTGGTATAGTTTCGGGTGTGACAAGGATTTACTACAGCGGACACACATCAGGCAGAAAGACAGACAAGGAACCAAAGTTGATGAGCAAGCTCTGAAACGCTAAAAGCAAGTTGAAATTTTGATTTTGGAGAACACAAATTTTTTCGACTTCAATCACGAACACAAAGCTTCCCTTACACTCTGTACTGAGGAAGCAAAATTGAATTGGATTGCTTCTAGTTGGAGCATGCTCTAGTTGAGTCGACTTTTGGATTCATCCGATGATATCGCTTGTGCACCTGTTATAAGTATTGATGACGTCTTTCCATTGTTTACTTGGTAGTGCTTATCACATAGACTAACAATTGCAAATCTCTTACAACCAAACTGACCGGAGTTCCTACACTCAGATGAGTCACAGGCAGTTTTCAAATATCCTTCAGTTAGTTCGGTTGTGCCTCAGTCGTCATCATGAACTTCTCCAACTGAACTTCTCCAATGAACTTCTCCAAGAACAGTTTTATTGTGAGCTTGGAAAGCAAAAATTGAGGACATTTTCCGATACAAATGATGAAATTGGTGGATTGCGTGACCTGAAAACTTCGAAATCAAATAAGACAGCACAATTACCACCACTTGCTCCGTACTTTCGATGAAACTGAGGTAGGTGCTTCCGTTTTGGACCTATTACTTTTTTAAACATTTATCAGTGATTACTTTGTGTCATTACATTTTCAGGTGGGTGGAAAGCTGTGCGTAATCAGTAAGCCGAAAAGTCCTACATCTTCTGTGAATCGCAAAATATTATTTAGAACGAGTTTTTTGCCATAAAATTCGTAGTTAACAATCACTGCACGCCCAACACAACACTTAAAGTGCTCAAATTTCAAAACATTGTAAAGTTTAATATATGATAATTTACGAAAATTCGCTCATATGATCACCCTGCTTGACTGAAACTTTTTAAATTTTATTTTAGAGCAATAGCTCAAAAATGGCGATATTGTTCTGCGGGGTGTTCCGGAAGATGGCATATAGAAGAGATTCCTGGAAGAACAGATTTTGCGTATAGTGTCCTACAAAAAGCCCTTCCTATAGACTTTTTTCTTAACTCCTTGCGCTCCCAACTTTTTAGCGGTTCATGATTTTGTCCAGTACGCTGGCCTTTGTCACTAAAACAGTCGAAACTCCTTTAAGTAACTTCATACAATCATTTGATGTCTGCAAAAGGAAGAGCATCAAATTCCCTAGCTCTCTGATTCAATACATACATTTTGAAAGCCTGACCAATGAGTGAGAAATAGGTAACATCAAAAATATTTAATGAAAACCTTGGGTTTCCTTGGAAAATATGTTTTTATAGGGTTCCTATGAGCGTAATCGTCACGCAAAATCATCACAGCAATTATGGAGGTTTTACGGCCACTTTTTCTCGTATATTTACAAAATGTGCAAAACATACAGATTAAAATTGGTAAAAAATAGATGAATTGATCAATTTATTTATTTTATTATACTTAAATATTGATTTATTCATTTTTATTTTTATTGTTTGAGGATTACATTTGTTTCTTAAACGTTCGAAAAATATATCGTTGATTGGGGTGACTATAACCACACAGAGTGACTTCGACCCAAAAACCTTTTTGAATTGGAAATTGTTCTGGCAGGCTGGTTGAAATTACCAGCTGTAATGTTTTTAGATTAGACGACGAGCTGTAAATGCTTCGAACTTGGATTACCCTCACCCCGTGAAATAAAACGGGGTGACAATGATCCAGGAGCATTCAAAGTGAGAAAAATGAGAGAAAACGTCAGTTTACCATAGCCCAGCTGCTAACAGGTAACGTGCGCAAGAATTCCATGGGGTATAAACGTTCACAGGCTATATAAACATGAACAATAAATGGAAAGTATGAAATGAAAGGCTCTGGCAATCCATGCAAGCATATTACCTGTATGATATTCACAAATATTGGAGGGAATATACCTAGCCAAACATTCTAACAACCACTTCTTACAAATAACTGGGAAACAGCACCCCAAATAACTGTAGAGATCAAATCCATTCAAATTACCTACAAACAAACATTTAAAAACTGTCCATATTAGTTAACCTTATGATTTAATTTCTATATGGGCAACAAATCCATATCCCAAAGATTGTTGTGAGAATGGGGCCCCTCACTTAAAAATACAGATGAAAGCATCGGTGGTCCGACGCTTCTAGTGGTCCCAAGCCTAACCTTACATTCATATAATGTAAGGAAATCAATTTAACCTGCCGTAAATCCCTCATTCTATGGTGTTGTAAATGGTTAGTGGAAGCAGGAGTACAACAAAAGTGTTAGGTAGCCTACCCAAAAGGAAATTTAACTCTCTTTCCAACGGTATCCTCAATGCTTTGTTTACTCGAAAAATTAAGGTAGTTATGGACTGTTTAGTGACTTAAGGTCGAACAAAAAAAATTCAAAAATTGAATAACTAGAGAACAAAGCGTTAAAAAAATAAAAATAAAAAATAGTTGTAGAATGGATCCCTAGTAGGTTCTGGACCAAAAGTGTTAAAAAGTGTTAAATTTCCATTTGAAAATTTGAGACTCATTGCAATTAACTTCATTTTTTACGTAATTTCGCTAAATGGATTTTTGTCCGTTTTAGTGAGACAAGGTCGGCGAAGCAAAACAAAAATTAATAATAAATTTCTTGAATTGACAAGAAGTCAGAAAAATATGAGGTTGAGAAAAAACTATTCAAGGCACTTTTTGTCAGAAATAAACTGTAGAATTTATTCTTGGTGGGACAGGTCTTATACCAGAACGCTCTGTGTATTCGTATTTATGAGAATAGCTGGAACGAAATTTATTATGAGACATCTGAGGAGTAGTTTCGAATGGACCCACCGTGTTTACCCATTATAAGCATCGCTACACAATAGGCAGCTATGGGGTTACCTGGCGTCCTACAGCGGGATGAACGGACGAACGAGTCGATTGTGACAATAAACGGACCCGACTGAAAAAGCGTTGAAGAGAAAATGAGCGGAATGAAACAAAAAACGCCGTCGCGCACACCGCAGATGGCGGCTACAGCTGCTCCAACAGCTGACGGGGACCCCGTGGAATGAGCTTATTGATTAATCGATCCTCGGAATCGATTCATTTCCCCGGCGTCGATCATCCCCTCCACTACACCCACAGCCTTCATATTCCTAATGTCCTGCGAATGCCTGTTTTTTATTTGGAACGTCCCTCTGAAGCTAGGCTTCGTCAATAAAGGGACGACCTATTGGAATTGATCTGGAGGGATGGGGGGGGGGGGGGGGGGGGGGGGCAAACACGAGAGAAAAAATAACCGAATGCAAATCCGTTTCAGACCATTCTAATACCGAATCCGTGAAAAAACCATAAGTGTATGTCTGTGTGTGTGTGTGTGTGTGTGTGTGTGTGTGTGTGTGTGTGTGTGTGTGTGTGTGTGTGTAAGTCTGTGCGCGTGAGATTTTTTTTTTTTTTTTTTTTCAAAGCGTTTTATTTGTATATAACAACTAGTTACATGATATAGACATTATTATGTAAGTAACTATCTAGCTATTTAGTTCGCATAATTACACTTTCTTTCACTGTGGTTTTAGTCCAGTGACTACTACCACCACACTTGTTCAAGTTCAGCACCAAAGCTGGAGATCAGCATCCAAGATCGAAGGGTTTATTCCTCTTCAAACGCCGGACTTGCTGCGAGTTTTCCAGTAGCTGGAGAGCCTCTGGGTTCGTGTGATTGAGCAGCCTTTGCTCATACCTCATAGCGTATTTTTTAATGGTGTCATTCACGGTCTCCATCTGCAGGTGCGCGTGAGATGTAGCAACTTTTGTCGACGCTCCCCAGGCCAAAATTCTCGACCGATTCTCGAGATCCTTTCTTTGTTCGATCTCAATTTTAGTCTAGTTGTGCAGAAAACCTTGGAAATTTTGAATTTCATGAAGGACTGATGATAGTGGAGGGGTAAAACCGAAAACCGTGTTTTTTCGACAAATTTTTACGACGCTACCCAGGCAACTATTCCCAACTAATTTCCGTTTTTCTTATTTTGTTTGATCTCAATTTTAGTTTAGTCGCGCAACAAATCTTGAAATTCCAGGATTCGCAGGCGGGATCGGGGGTGGATGGGGGTAATTACTGTTTCTTTCAAGAGCTGTAGTAGACACAATTTTCGACCAATTTTCATGATTTTATTTATTTATTTTTTTTTAAATAAGACTTTGGATGAGTTTTAGAACATATTATATCGTTTATTATTATTTCCCCATTGACTTATAGCAGAACTCATGAATTTTATGTCATTTCACTCATAAAGTTAGCAGAAACGGCTTTTCAATTTGTACTTTAATGGGGAAAGGTCTAAGCTAAAACTTGCTCGATATGAGTTTTGAAAATATTTAACCTTAAATCGAATGAAGTGTGGCAGACCTAAATAAGAACAATATTAGAGCCGCTAGGTGATTTCGAAGGGCAAAAGTCTAGACATGGGAAGGAGAGGACTAACCCAAAATTAGCCCGATGTCCAATCGTTTGTAATTCGCTTATTTCGGGAGATAATTCATAGTTTTTGGGTCGAATCGCTTTGTATTTACATGTTCTACAACTTTGCTACCCATAAAAATTTCTGTATGAAGAATGGTTTAGGAATTATTAGTGGAAAACGTTAATATGGACAAATTAAGCCATCTTTATGAAGCCCCAATTTTTTTAAACCACCACTTGGGGGACCAGGGAGGCCTGGCTTAAAATTAGCCAAATTTTTAATTGTTTGTAATTCACTTATTTTAAGAGATGATTCAGAGTTTCGAAGTCGAATCGTTTTGCTTTACTATGCCCTACAACTTTGCTTCGTATAAAAATTTCTATTGGGTGTATGGTTAATGGTTTAGGAATTATTAGAGAAAAACTTTATAATGGGCATATTAAGCTATCTTCATGAGGCCTGAATTTTTTTTCACCACCACTTTCGAGGTGACAGACAACTATTTTTTCATTAGGAATGGACTATATTTTCAAAATCTGATCTCCAACCTTCTCCTTAAATTACTACCTATTTTCGGCCTGGGCTTCGGGCTATATTATTGATCTGACAGCTGCGGAACTCACATAGTCTCAACCCTAACATATACAATCCTTGAGAATTGTATTGAGATCAGTTTCGATCTGCAGATGTGCTATAAAATGATCGTGTAGATAATGGAAATGTTATATTTAGAGTTATTCACATAATTGTCGAAATCAATTGAAAATGTGACTCTTTATTTCTTCGAAATACCTAGATGTTTCCATCAGGTTCCGTTTTTTTCTAAGGTAAAATGTGTTAATGAAATTCCGGAATCTTAATCCCGGAGAATTTCCTCAAAATTGTAGGAATACTCTATAAGTCGTGCTTGTTACACGTATTGAGCAACGCATTGTAACGTTAGCTCATGCGCGAAGGCTAGGTACCCACTTTTAATTCGAAAGCATCGAAATGTATAGAGCCCTAACTCACAATCTCACAATCAAAACAGGACTAATACTGCGGAAGTTATGCTTTATGCAAGAATTTTACGTTTTCGTATGCACGAAGGCTACCCTTAATGCGCAAATAATTTGATCCGGCAGTGATGATATGGGAAATCTAACTCACACAATCCATGCAAATTTGATCGATTCGGAGTAACTATATTATGTAGAAAAAACTAGATTATATTTGCCTTGGAGCATGGAGTTTTTAAAAAAGTTTTTTTATTTTCAGCACTTCCAAAAACATTTGAGCAAAAAATTTAATGTTTTTACCGAATTATTGTATTTTTTCGGATTTCTTAGCTATTTTTATATACATTATCATCAATTCTTACACATTTCTGATCAAAAAATTGCTGTATTTTCGTATTAGAGTTTTTTATTTATTTTTTTTATTTTTAATTATTTTTTTTTTTTTATTTTCTTTTTTTCGTATTTAGCACCTCAAAAAGCATGGAGTTAGTCAAAAATGCCGACCTTTACGAATCCTGAAAAACATTTGTACAAATTCGCACAGACATATAGTCTAAAATTAGAAAATAACCAGACATAGTGGCTTAAATAGAAAGCGAAGGAATTTTTCCCTCCATTTTTTTCCATATTTAGCACCCCACAAAATAGTGAATATGAGATTTCCCCAATTTCCGCCAGGTTTTTGGATCATCTACCCCACTGTGCGTCGTCGTCGTCATAATGTCCAGCGAGTGATAAAATTGTGGTCTTGTCTGCATAGTCATTAGAGGAGAACTTGCAGAGGATATGCACTATAAACTGAGTTTAGAAAAAATGTAACTGACTATTTTTCGGCTGCGGAATTCACTATTATTGTAATACTAATGGTTTTGTGTTGCGTAAGAGAAATAAACGTTCATTCATTTGTTCTTGTTGAAGGCTTTTTATTCCGTGGGCCTCAGACGAGCTGAAGCGAGACCCTGAGGAAGGCAGGTGGCCAGTCTGTCTGCCGCTACCCTTCACGACTCCCCCGAAGGCCCCGAAACCCACCGCCCGCTGTAAAATTCCACTCGCTCACGCCGGAACGGGTGAGACCAGCGGCGACGATACGTCATTTTGACGTTTTGGGTGATGAGCAACTTAAATCCATCAACATTTAATAATTTGTGCGTGGAAATGCTTCTTCTGAGTCTACTGGAAGTATTTGGCTCACATCCAGATGGTAAACAAAAAAAAACTCATCCATAATCAATATTTTTGTTTGCTTTGTACTTTCCTGAACATTTATGGTTTAGCCCGTCTTTCTGTTAGAATTTCCACTAATCCTAGTACAGGTCCCCGTACACAAGGCAGGAACAAGACAGGCATAGGGCGGGTCATTTATATACCTAGTTTACCATAACGGCGGCAGCCGTCCCGTCACATACCCACCGTACACCGGCCGCGCGACCTTGCAACGGACGGGAAACACCACGATCACTCTCAGAGCAAAACATGCCGCGTCCTGGCACAGGACGTTTCCGCCCTATTCCTGCCCCTGTCCTGCCTAATGTGCGATGGGCATGGGACGGGACGGCTGCCGCCGTTAGATTATCATTTCATCAGGCGGTCGGAACAGTATTGTTTCGACGGCCTGATAATGATGTCTTTACATCAACAGCGCTATCCCCCAATACTTGCTAGTGAGGACTGACTCCATTGTAAGGTATGTTAATTTTACTGTTACTACTAGCGGAAATAACCCTTTAGATTTAATGCCGCCGTTAAGATAAATTAGGTAATAAATGTTCGCTTCTAATCCTGTCCTGTTCCTGCCTAGTGCGCGGGGATCTTATTGGGGCAACAAAACTTGACACTGTACAATTTCAGGAATTTAGACCTTTAGACCTTCATGAACAATTTTGGTGTTACGTACTGACAGTGTATCAGTATGTCCGCCGCTCCTTGTAAGAGAGAAAAATTATAGGGACAAGCTGATTTTGATGAGATTTCAGGGATCGAACGGATGTGGAGCATCATCCCTTTAGACCTTCCTGAACAATATCGGTCTCTCTTCTGTTTGTCTATCAATGTGTCCTAGAATCCTTGTAACAGAGAAAAATTATAGGGACACGCTGATCTTGATGATATTTCAGATATTGAGCGGATATTGAGCATCATTACTACTTTATACTCGTATCTTCCTGAACTATTTTGGTGTCATCTTATCAGTGTGCTCGACAATCCTTGTAACAGAAAAAATTACAGGGACCAGTTGAGTTGGATGAAATTTCAGGGATCGAGCGAATATTGAACATCACCACTTTAGATTTTCTTGAGCAATTTTAGTTTTGCGTACTGACAGTGTATCAGTGTGTCCGCCAATCCTTGTAAGAGAGAACGGTTATAGGGACAAGCTGATTTTGATGAAATTTCATAGATTGTGCGTTGGACCTTTAGACCTTCCTGAACAATTTTGGTTACGCGTCTGTCTGTCAATCAATGTGTCCGAGAAACAGAAACATAAAAGAGAAACATTATAGGGACTGGCTGATTTTCATGATATATCAGGGATTGAGCGGATATTGAGCATTATCCCTATAGGTCTTCCTGAACAATTTTGGTTTCGCGTCTATCAGTGTGTCCAGCAATCATTGTAACAGCAAAATTATAGGGACACGCTGATTTCGATCAAATTTCAGGGATTGAGTGGGATGAGAGTTGGAGACCTTATTAACGTCTACAGTTAATAACAATAATGAGACCTAATCACATCATTGGAGACTTAATAACACTCTTAACGTCTACAGTTAGCATTCGATTTCGATGTCAGTTTCGGGGATTGTACGACTCGAGGGCCAACAAATATGCTGAGTTTCATTATCGAATCAATAGCAGTCTTTGGAGAATCCAATCTTCTAGAAATTACCAACCGCATCATCTGCAGATCGCTTCTGCTTTCAATGCAATTTCAGAGATTGTGTAGGTTAGAGTTGAGACAATATGAGTTCCGCTGCTGTCAAACCAATCTTAGGCAATGGACATGCGCCAAGGTGCAAGGTAAGCTCCTTGCAACAACCATTACATCTAAAGTTGACATTCGATTTTAATGAAATTTTCTACTGTGAATTTTTTTGCGAGTTTTAATGAAATTGTGTACTCTGCCATTTTCATCCGATTTCGATAAGGTTCGCAGATGTGAGGGTTAGGATCAAGATGATAGCTACTCCATTAATTTAATTGCTTTTGTACACATATAAGATAGCCTTTGCTGAAGAATTCTTGACAAGCTCAACCAATACCGTTTTTATCCGATTTTAATGTAATTCCTCCAGGATTGTGATCCCTGAATTTCATTAACGTATTTTAGCTATGAAGGAAACGGAAGTTAATAAAAAATTTTTCCACGAAATAAAGAGTTACAATGTTGGATCGATTCCGACGATTAGGCCAATAACACTAACAATAATATTTAAATGGTCTATACAATCATGTTATGGCGTCGAGTTATGATTATTGTTTTACGACGAAAAGGGTGCCTCTCACACATTAACGGATGGTATAAACATAAACATACACTGCAGTCTGAAAGTATGATGACGTCCCCCATGTTTTCAGAGTCCTAAAACGTTTCCGTGTGCTGTAAGGAGATGCGTAAATTTGGTTGTTCGTAGTGACATTACTTGATAAAAGATAGTTAGTAAAAATGAAATAAAATTATATGTTCATCCCTTCAGGAAACGGATTTTGGTGGTAAAATCCACCAAGAAATTTTCTGGGTTTTTGCGAGTTAGAGGTTCTGATATCTTAAAATCATCAAAATTCTCCGGGTGTTCCGGCATTTTCAGTCGTGGGCCTTGTCCGAGCCAGGAAGAAGGTGCTTAGCTCTCCACCCTCACGGCGCGGCGAGTGGGTGTGAGCGGCGCAGAAGGCCCTACACTACATTATACATCTACTGTCCCACTCCGTCCCTCATCAATCATATAGCTCCTCACTACTCTGGCTCTGGAACTGGTAAAGTCGTATACAAATTCTTGGCAAAAATGAGTACATAGAAACCCCTCTATCTACCCTCCGTACAAAAATAATCAATGAGAGATTACATCTATTTAATTTTATTCCATCAGCAGAAAAACCATGCCGAAATCATTCCGCTCGAACAAAGAAAAAATTGCGGCCTGGAGGATAAAATTTGTCACACATATACATAAACACACGGTTTTTTGTATCGAATTTTTATAGGGGTTTTGTCTTTCTTTTTTCCTCTTGCTTAGGGCGTCCGTACCCCCCTGGATCAATCCCAATAGTAATTGCACCTAGACCGAGATTAACGTTGTCAACTCACAATCCAAAATTCATTATTTTCATTATCCACAGAGCGCTAGAGGGCCATATGAAAAATGCTCAAAGATTCACAAGACAAAACAACAAGAAACATATTTTAACCTGGGTTGTAGAAAAGGGGGAAGTGGGATGTGAAACTGTTTTAAGCAGTATTTATGTACAGTGATTATTTTAGAAAATAATCGACATTGGAGGAACATTATACACATAACGTTATATTTTTAAGTACCGATTGTATCATAGAGTAAATAGAGTAAGACATGAGCGAATCACCAAGACCTTCCCCAACAACACGGGCCAAGCCTATCGTTGGGAAAGAAATCGAAAGTGAGTAGCTTAACTTGTTCAATTTGTATCATACTTATAAAATGCATTTGTATGATTAAATAAATAAATGAATAATTAATAATTTATAGGGCATTTTTCTAGAAAATATACCCAACTATCTACCGAGATTGAACGAAATCGGACCACCAGATGATGTGAAATCGATGGTATTCACGTTTGCGCATGCGTACAAACTACTGTTGATTCGATGGCATTGAAAATTGTAGAGGATCGTCTAGAAGCTAACCTGCACAATTCCTGAAAATTTCATTGTAATCGGACTAAAACTTGGCTTAGTGTTGGGCGTGACAAGGATTTACCACAGACAGACTGACAGACAAGACAGACTGACTGACAGACAGACAGAGACGGAACCAAAATTGATCAGCACGTTCTGAAACGCAAAAAGCAAGTGGAAATTTAGGTTTTGGAGGACAACCATTTTTTCGACTTCAATCACGAACACAAAGCTTCCCTATACCTCCGCTAGCGAGGGAGCAAACGAATCACAAAAATAAATTGAGAATTGCAGCCGGGGTAGCGTCGACAAAATTTGTCGTGGAAAATTACGATTTTTCGGATATATTCTCTCCACTCTATCCCTTTCGTCTTGAAATTAAAAATTTCCGAGGTTCGTTTCACAACTAGACTAAAATTGGGATCGAACAAAGAAATAATTGCGGCCTGGAGGATAAAATTTGTCACACATATACTTACATAAACACACAGTTTTTTGTATCGGATTTTTATAGGGTTTTTTTCTTCATTTTTGGTTTATTATTTCCAATAATAAGCCTATGTGATCGTGTAGCAAAAAATTTTTATAACCCCCCCTCAAACTTTGTCGCTTTACGTTTCAAGGTACGTAGAATCCAAAAAAGTATCGGGAAATGCGTCAAAAAAATGCGAAAGTACGGACCGTGTTTTCTCGAAAAGTCCGACAAAAACTACGTTTTTTCCGATTAAAATATACCCCATAAAGGTACGTTTTTCGGAACGGTTTTCGCGGGCGAAATACAGCTTTGGGTCCGCCGAATCTGAATCCGAAATCGGATATCGAAAACAGTGACTTGAAGTCGGTCGAATTGCGAGCGGAAGCAAGGAGAAGTGTTTAACATCAGAAATTAATCGACCACGGGCCGCCGTTATACAACGTTGCTTACCTGAAAGGGACGCGATGACGAGAAGGCTCTACGAAGACGTCAAGGGGTTCGATGAGGCGGGGCTTGCACCAGACGGCAACGGGTTGTGATCAGGTACACATAGGTACCTCATAAAATAATGGCCTACCTTTAGAAAAATAGAACTGGAAAATAAATACTTACAAACATTCAACATCTGACTGTACTGTTAGTACTGAAGTGTTCTTATAACTATAATTTTCGTGGTTCCACATAATGTGCCGCGTTTGATAGTCATTTCCAACAGAAAAAAACGTCTGCCAAGTTGGGTGGGCAGTATAACTTCCTCAAGCGAGCGAAGCGAGCATCATCCCCTACAGAAGTTAAACCTATCCTTAGAGATCCTACCGTTTGCGAGCGAAGCGAGCAACATCCCCTACATGTTTCAATTGAAATACATCGCATGTATACAGCCACACTTTGCGAGCGAAGCGAGCAACATTCCCTACATACCACACTTTGCGAGCGAAGCGAGCAACATTTCCTATATGCCACACTTTGCGAGCGAAGCGAGCAATTTAATGGGGGGTCCGGTCAAATTGCGAGCTGAAGCGAGGGAAGCGTTTAATATGAGAAATTATATGTGCGGTGGACGCGAGAAGGCTCTAGGAAGACGTGTTTGGGATTCGATGACTAAGGTGTTTCACAACCTTGCAAGGCGAGCAGGTACACAGAAGTACCCTGCGAGCGAAGCGAGAGCCATTTCAACAGAATAAATACGGACTTTATCCTACACATATACAGCAATACCTTGCGAGCGAAGCGAGCAACATCCCCGAATAAACTTTTCGTGGTTCCACGTAGTTTTATAAGATTTAATTTGTTTGTAATAATTCCCAACTGAAAAAAACGTCTGCCAAGTTGGGTGGGCAGTATAACTTCCTCAAGCGAGCGAAGCGAGCAGCATCCCCTACAGAAGTTAAACCTACCCTTAGAGATCTACCGTTTGTGAGCGAAGCGAGCAGCATCCCCTACAGAAGTTAAACCTACCCTTAGAGATCTACCGTTTGCGAGCAAAGCGAGCAACATTCCCTACGTGGCACACTTTGCGAGCGAAGCGAGCAACATATCCTACATGCCAGACTTTGCGAGCGAAGCGAGCAACATTCCCTACATGCCACACGTTGCGAGCGAAGCGAGCAACTTAATGCCGTTTCAAGGTGCGTAGAATCCAAATTTGAAATTCCGTCGTCCGGGCCATAAAAGGCCTAAGAATTGACTTAAAAAACCCGTCCTTTCGCACATAGACTCCATTTGGGGTCTAGTTGGTCCTAACGTTTAACCATCCCGTCCCTTCCCCGATTTAGTTTTGGGTTGAGTAACATTCGAAGTAATTGTGACATATACTACATCACATTATATTAAATTTATTTTCCTTATTCTACTTAAATATACAAGCAATAGAATACAATAATATTAGGTACTCATTAATTAATGATCTAGACAATTAATGTTGAAGGTTAATGAAGCCTTCAAGATAAAGCATGCTCTGGTCTACTTCATAAGTGACTTTTTTCACAGTTTGGCACAGTTCCCCTGCCTCCCATTGTGCCGTCACCAGTGTGAACTTTGTAAAATCTCGACATAGGAGAGTGCGGATGGTATCGAATTTCTCAGAATAGAATCTATTTTCATTTAAAAATATAAACTGAATACGTGGGTAACGCTAATTGCCACTTATGAAGTAGACCAGAGCATGTTTTATCTTAAAGGCCTTCATTAACCTTCAACATTGATTGACATCATTAATTAAAGAGTACCTACTATTATTGTATTCTATTGCTTGTGTATTTAAGTTGAATAAAGAAAAATAAATTGAGTATAATGTGATGTAGTATATGTCACAATTACTTCGAATGTTACTCAACCCGAAACTAAATGAGTACAGGACGTGCGGCGGTTGAGAAGTTCGCAAGAGAAATATTTGTACTTGAATCTCGGGCGGAGCGGAGCTTCAAACCCAATTAATCCAAGTTTCATTGTTGTTGTTTTTCTTTCAGCACAACATTTGAGTGCTGAAACTTTGACGGTGGAAATGAATGCTAATGGCATCCGAATACTCCTCCTCAAAATTTCTCAACTAACGTCTAAGGTACACATGTCGTATCTATCAAGAGATCCTTCAACAAAATTGTTCGGTGAGTTTTGGAGAACCATCTCCAACACTCACCGGTAAGGTGCCTCTCCTCCAGCATTCCTCATCCTCCCCTCCGATTTTTTACTTTCCCTGCATTTCCCGAAGGTTTAAGGGGTCGCCCTAATTATCACTTTTGGTACTCTGACCGGATGTGGGTCTATACATTTGAATAGGTGGATTGGGCAACAGCTCATATGTTGGGGCTAAGTCGTTTTTAGGGCTTCCTTGACACAGGCAAAAATCCGTGTCTAATGCATCGATTTTGATTAAATTTTCAGGAATTGTAAGGGTTAGCTTTTTAAATTTCGTTGCCGTCGCATAAATAGTGGTCTGTGCGCATGCGCAAACGTTCATTTCTTAACGTCGATTTCGTATCATCTGGTGGTCCGATTTCGTTCAAACTAGGGGAGTAGATGAATGAATGAATGAATGAATGAAAATGAATGAATGAATGAATGAATGAAAGAAAGTTTATTCCAAAAAAATAAAGAAATTACAAAAAAAAAATATCATAGTTGTAAATTAATACGGCAACACAAAGGAAAAATTATAGTATATTTATACAATGGAATATACCCCAAGAACCATAGGGTACGACCCTGTGCGGTTCGGGGGAGTTGAGTTAAACAAGTAATATTACCTAATACACCATTTTTTCAAAAACGACCCAAAAGTGATCAGATGAAGAAAATAAGGATGCAAAAAAAAAGATAGCTAAATTAGAATAAATTTCTATGAACCCAAGTGACAATCCCAAAAGAATTTGATGGATAGAATACAATCATCATATAGGTAGGTAAAGATAAACACCATTAGAAGCAAAATAACAGACAAAATCATGACACATAAACACTAGTCAGTAAATTGGAACAGTTTATAGGACCTTGGGTTATCAACCATGTGAAAATTCTAGTTTTATAAACGGCACGCGAAAAATTTCCAGGTATGGTCATGTCGGCTGGGAGAGACCGCAATATATAAGGCAAGGAACCGGCGTGGCTTCCTGGCGATTACTTTTAGGATTGATTTTTGGACAATACAAAGCGGATTTAGGATAGACGCTGAAGCGCCACCCCAGGCTAAAATACCGAAACTAATGACACTTTGCACAAGAGCTTTATATATAGTAATTAAATTTTTCTTATCAAGACATCCCCTCAATCTATAAAAAATATGAATAAATTTACGGAGTTTCTGAACCATAGAGCTAATATGATACTCCCATCTTAAGTCTTCATCTATAGTAATTCCTAAGTACTTTGTAGAATAAACCCGTTCTATTAGTGGACAATTGCCGTCACACGCACACTTCATGTAGTCATTTCCACATGTATGTATCATGATACTATGCTGCTCCAACTTATGTTTGGATGCGGACTTGGAAAAAACCAAGAACTTGGGTAGTTCCAGAAAAATTTCTTACAAATTATATTGCAATTGTGGGAGCGATAACTATAGCGCATGAGCAACACTTAAATTGATCTACGCAGACAAAACTCCGTGACTAATGGACCGATTTTTATGAAATTTTCAGGGATCGTGCAGTTTAGCTCCCTATACACGGTTCCCTATACATTTCAATGCCTTTGGATTAATAGTAGTCTGTGCGCTTGCGCGAACATTAATTCTTTATAACGTCGATTTCTTATCATCTGTTGGTCCGATTTCGTTCAAACTGGAGAGGTTGTTGGGTCCCAGGGTGATGCCCTCCGTATTTTATCGCGTTCACCCTAATGACAGGAAACTAATTGCGCATGCGCAATACCAATATTGGATGACACTCCGAGAATAATGAATCAATGTTGATGAAATTTTCAATTATTGTGTGGGTTAACCTTTAGACGATTCCGCACATGCAAACATGATTAGGTATAGTCTAAAATTCTAGCATGGATTCACATGAATTAGACAGATACTGTTATATTTTGCATTCAATAATTTCGAATCGGACTTTATTCTTCAACTAATTCCATCAATGTGTGATGAAGCTACCTACCCAACTTGGCAGACGTTTTTTGTTTGATCCTACTTTGTGATTCTACTAATTGTGCGACAAACCTTGGGAGTTCCAGATTTGCAGTTTAGCGACAATTCTCTATCGATTTTCATGATTGTTTTCTCGTTCAAGAATTCGGTCTTGATTTGGAACATATGTCAGGAGTTTCAAATTTCATAGTGGAAGGGGGTGTATGGAGGGGGTAATACTGATACAATATTCTCATCTGGTTTCCGTGATTTTTTTTTTTTTTTTTTTTTTTTCGATCCAGATTTTAGTCTAGTTATTCAACAAACCGTGGAAGGTTCAACCTTTACTCATGAGTAGAGGTAGTGAATTTCTAATACAACAGAAAAATTAAAATTTAGCTCGTTGTGTTCTATATCAGTGAGGGAGACGCCCTGTAAAAATCAGCTTTAGGAAAATAAGGGTGATGAAAATTGGTGTGTAATGTTCCAGTCATCCAGTATGAACATATGAGCAAAACATCGAGAATTTACGCATACATTTTTGCCTC
Organism: Adelphocoris suturalis; assembly: GCA_030762985.1. Classification (NCBI taxonomy): domain Eukaryota; kingdom Metazoa; phylum Arthropoda; class Insecta; order Hemiptera; family Miridae; genus Adelphocoris; species Adelphocoris suturalis. Next base: position 70,936,449 of record CM061045.1, on the reverse strand, counting down.
ATTTTTTCCAATAGTGTATAAGTGGATACGTTACAAGTATGTAAATATGTAAATACCTTATATAAAGTTAAGTAGGTATGTAAATACCTTTATTAATTCCTCGAAAATTCGATATAGTCGTGGTTTTACTCCCATTTTCTTTGTGAATACGAATATATGATAACGCCCGGAGGAGGGGGTTTTCACAGATGCAGATACTGAGCGGTAGAAAATCGATTGTCTAGTTTTATCAGGCTCAGTAGACCCAGTAAGGCACATGGGATCCTTATATGATGGGCCGAGAAAATTCCACGAAAATAGTAGAAACCACACGTCCCCCTGGGAGGCTTCCATATATATATATATATATGGCTCACCGGTACCCGGGGAATTCCTGAAGAATTGAATATCTGCGAACGGGATTCACCGCTCACTCAATAATCCTAAGCCATTCCCCCCTCCCCTCACTCTCTCTTTCTCTCTCTCTCTTTATCTCTCTCTCCCTCTCACTCTCCCTCCCTCTCGCTCGCTCCCCCCTCACCTCTATCATTCTTCGCGGTGTCTCTCAGGGTTCAGAAACCCTCAAACTTAAATATTGTTCAACAAGTGGAAACTTCCACTGTTCCTTGAGAGAATACCGTCTTCTGAACAAGAAGTGTACTTTATTATTTAAACTTATTAATGATCAAAGTTACATTATTTCTCCTGAATAGTAAAATGAGCTGAGGGGAAGTTATGTATACGCCCTAAATAATTTTTTGAGGCCTAATCGTTTTTTTGATGAAGTTAGCTGAAAATAATAAACAGGTAATTTTAGTCTAATGAATGGTAATTTGGCATTCATTTTATTAAAACCCACGGAATATTCCATTTCAAGGTATATTTAGACGCCAGAAAAGTACAAGTATTTTACTCAGCTTTTGTTCCACGGCCATTTTTAAATAAAAACTCACTGCTTCAAATCATACAAATCGATTCCGAAAATTGGAGAAAATAAATATTGGCAGAGGTCTGCGGAATGAACGGGTTAAAAATTCAAATTCAACAATAAATTCTGTATAGAATGCTTCTAGTTTAGAGACTCGACTAACCGTTACTCATCCTTTTTCTAACTGTCAACTTTATACCACTGGTTTTCAACGTCCATTTTCTATTAAGAAGAGATAGAAATTAAAAATTAATATTCAAAACATGAGAATATTATTCGTTAAAACCTTCGGAAGAAACATCCCAGTCCAAGCCAAGATGATCAGAACGAGGAGAAAAATTAAATACTTATTAGATTTCAGAGGAATAATGTCTTCGGGGGTTCGGCACACTGGTTTTCTATTCGGTGCGTTCAAGTGTGGGCGTAGGGTAAAACCCCCAATCGTTGGACACCCCCCAGTTGTTGGACAAAGAGAGTATTTCATTCTAGATCCATGAAAGTTGCTCCACACCAATCAAAACTTCAAAAAACGAAGAAGAGGATGGAAAAAAAGTTATAGCCTGGATAAAACCTCCAGCTGTAGGAAGACCAGTTGAAAATGCGAGGGTAGAGAAGCGAACGTTTCACTACGAATTCGGTAAGCTCAACTGTTTTCTCCCTTAGGATTTGACGTTGATTTGATTGCATTAACTGGACCAACCTTTTTTTCTACTGATAGTCTGATTATTTCCCTCCATTTTCCAGTACTCAGTTTTCTGAAAAAGTGTTAGGATATATTTGATTTCGTACTGTCCAAGCACTGGATACAGGAAAGTAGCGTTTTCTAGTGCTTGGACAGGCGTCCAAAGGCTGGTTTAACCCAAGTTTTCTGTGTCCTGCAGTGCTTGGACATGAGAGTTTTCCTTTGAATTCTTCCATTGTGCTGCGAAAAATCTGGCCCCAATATTTGGAAATTAAATTCGAGTGGAATTTGTAATAAAGTAAAACATCAGTAAAGTAAAGCATTAATTTTCTTCCTTTTATCCATCCAGTCCAGAATAGAAATGCGACGTGTCTGCATTCTAATCAATCTCCCTCAAGTATTCAGAAGGAACCATTGCCACCATACGAGGCTGGAAATAATGATGTGCAGATAGTTCAGAAAGACCTCCAACCATACGGCTGTCCCCCAAGAAAAACACAAGCAAGGTTATTGTTTGTTACTGATGATGGCCTAACCGTCGAAATCGATTTAACATTGTAACTCTTTATTTTTCGTGGAAATAGACAACGTTTTTCACTAACTTCCGTTTTTTAAGCAAGGATCGGTGACATCTCTCTCAATTTGACAAATGATGAGCAAACAGTTCAAATAGACCTCCAACCAAACAATTTGCCTCCAAGCAAAACACTAGTAAGCATCGACGACACCCCTAACCAGATGATAAAAAAAATAAAGTGAATTTAGTTGACTCCTGTCTGATATATCCGGATACGCCAAAAAGGAAGGGGGTTCGAAATACCAAGCGGTTCCCCTTTGTTTTAACGAGTGATGCATGGAAATGAACTTTCCTGGAAGGAGATGAGCTGAAGAAACTTGTACAAAGAGAGAAGGATGAAAAAGCAGAAAAGAGAAAAAGACAAAATGAGATGAAGGTGATGACAACTGTCAATGAAGGACCAAAAACGAACAAAAAATCATTAAGACTCCATAAGCGTTCTCCACTGCTTCATTCAATGTAAACCCGACTTCACAAACTCTCTGCACAAAATCGAGCAACAGATCACGATTTCATATTCAGATGATGACAGAATTGAAGACCAGCCAAAAGAGCCTTTGACACTGATGATGATGATTGGGGTGAAGATGGATACTTTACTGGAGGGTGTCTGCATTGCTTGCTTTTCAGACATTTCTCAAACAAATCTTGGGAAGCGTAGCAATTTGTGTAACAACAAATATCATGTTTCCTGTTTGCCCATTTCCCGAATCGTCAGTGAATGCCTCAAGGAGGTAGAGAACACTGAATATCCAGATGTGGATGATTCATTACAACCTTAAGTGACCGATTTAAAAAAGGCATCTCTGCCTAAGCTACTATTTTTCAACCGACTAAATATTTATGTACCCTTTAGTTCACCAGTGTTTACCTATTTTTACAAAAAAAGGATACTGAAGAGTTGCTGTCATTGTGCTGCATTCGCATTTTTAATTATCGTATTTTTGTCTAAAGTCTCAACCATATTGAAAACAAGAGAATGAAGAGTTCCTGTAATTGTGCAGTTTTTGCATTTTTTTATTAGGATATTTTTGTGTCATGTCTCAATCCTATTAGAAAACAAGAGACTGATTAGTTCCCTTGATTGTGTTGCAATCACAGTTATTAATTCGAATAGGTATTTGACTAACGTCTCAACTATTCGAGAAAAAAATTTTTATTTTTTTTGTGATGTGCTCTATTCGTATTTTTAAATAAAAGAATAGAGTTTAATAGAATAGAGTTTTAATATGTTTACGAACAAGAGATGTGGAAGTACCTATCAGTTGATAATATTCAAATTTGTTGAATTGTGAATTCTTAAGTAGTGTGAATCCTTTAATACCTGATAGCCAATTGAGCAAAATCAGCAATTCACTAATTTTTTAGTAAGCTAGTGATGAGTAATGATTTAAACTTAAGGTCCTAGGAGCTGTCCAACGACTGGCTCTGCACTGTCCAACGATACTTGAGGGCGTCTTCAATATTAAGAAGCTCATCTTTGGATTGCCGTAGATAAGTTATTATACCACCTACATGCATTTTGAAAAATGGGTTAAGATCCAGAACTCCTGTACTACACAATGAAAAAAAAAGTTACAAAATCTGTCGATCAGATAGTTTTTGATCAGCAATGACAGAAGAAACGGTCCCTTAACTGTCCAACGACTGGGGGTTATACTGTTTTGAGGCATTCTGAAACAAATCCTACAGTTTAATGCTTTTTCATATATATATATATATATATATATATATATATATATATATATATATATATATATATATATATATATATATATATATGTAAGTAGTGTGTGTGTGTCATTCCAGACGACAACTCTCCTTAGGATTGAGATAAAAATTCCGTTCTTGTGCCAAAAAATCAAGCTTTCTGAACGAAAGGATGAGTTTGTTGGCCAGCACTTTTTGAGCACTTCTAATTGGTAAAATTCCTAAAAATGTACTCAAAAATCACTAAAAATGGCTAAAAACGGCTAAAAATGGTTAAATTCATATGTTTTGGTAGATTATTGTTCAAACAGTTTATCAACTATAAAATAGTACAGTCAAAAATTTATGTACAAAATTATGCTGAAAAATGTGCTCATAATTCATTATAATTTGCTAAAAAAATCCATAATAATTGCAAAAAAGCTAAAAATTCAAAACCTCTATTTGAATAGGAGATCATTATTTAGGATACGTTTTTTGCCATAAAACTAATAGTTAACAATTTCCTTCCACACAAAAAGCTCAAATTTCAAAAGAATTTAACATTATACAAAAACGATAATTTACGAAAATTTGCACATACAATCATGCTGCATGGCTGGAACTCATTTTATTACCTACTAAAATACGTGAAGTTGGAAGGTTCTGGGGTCGTGAAAGGGGAACACTTTTGCGAGGTGCAATGCACAGACCGACCGGGATGTATGTACAGACTGGGTTTAATAATTATTATCGACCATTGATCTGCGCGAAGAAGGGCTATCTAATAAAGAAATAATATTGCAGCGTTTTGACAACGGGTTTACTGTCGTCAGTGATGAACAATTTTGCCGCACTTGTATTTTCACTACGTCGCTACCCAAACGCGCGAAGAAACGGGAAAAAACCCTTTTTTGATATTGAAAATCAACACGTACTATTATGGATTCATGAGCCACGTTGGGAAGTCTTCACCTTGGAACTATAGACATACTGGAAGGATGGAAAAATAATACAGATTTAATGAGATTTGATAGCAGCTCGGCGATAGTGAAAGGCGAGCGGAGTAGATTTAGACTAATATTGTGATTACATTGTAAACATGTGAAGTTGCAAGATAGGATTCAATTCAAAGAATCGTCTTCAACTGGCGGGTCTCCCCGGTACGACTGGTTGTCATTGCTCTTCCTTTATTTTAATTGATTATTATTATTTTTTTTTCTTACTGATTAATTTATTTAACATATTTTTTTTTTGTTTTAATCTTAATGGTCACTTATGGGAGTGTTTTAGAAATAAAAAATAAGTTAAACGAAGTGAGTCACTACTTTGACTTGGCTGGAGAGCGTGCGTTATTCCGCGCTACAGGCCGCAATTTTGGAGCAACCAACTTCAAATTTGGTTGGTAGACTCTTTAGATATCCAGAATCAGCTGAATAGTTTTTGGTGACGATCCGACGACAGTAACGAAGACGATCGTCATCAAATCAACCGAAAATCGAGCTCGGTATCATTTTCAATCGTTTTCGCCACACAGAATCGACTGAAACCACTATAAAAGCTTTAAAAGTTGACCTTGGCGACGACCGTCGTCAAATCAACCGATAAACAATCGAGTTGGGTATCGTTTTCAATAGTTCCCGGCACATAGAATCGTTGATAAGTAGTGAAGTCGAGAACATTATACTCGACAACCAGTTTTTCAAGCTTCGTGAGGAACATCGTCAGCCAAATCAACCTGGTCAGTCAAAATAAAAATGAAAAACATCTTATGCTGATTCTCACACGTCTTGGCTTACTTTTGGTATTTTACTATTGCCAATATAATATTTTTCGTCAATAGAGAATAACATTACTGAACCGATTGCGGGGTTTTTGCAAAACATTCAATTCCGCCCTACAGGAATTTCCTATATATCCACAAAAATATTGTTTCCCCAATAACAGCTTTTATAATATTTTTTTCCGGAGATAAGGGCTGTTGATGATGTTTTACCTCTGGAAGGAACAACTCCTGTGATTTTAATTAAAGACCCTCGATCCGTTTTAGGGAATACAAATTTCATCGCTACGCACACAACAATTTTCAAGAACCGTGCTGTGCGAAGCGTGGCAAGTGACGTCAAGACCCCATTCCTGGAAGCGTTCCTGAAAATATTCTTCTGATCGATTCTAATACACGACCCGTCTTACTGAGCGAGTTATGGAAAGAAAATAAATAAATAAATAAGCTGTCACTAACAACCTCGATATCCAGGGTAATGACAAGCCTACCGATACCAGCAACGATATCCAGCTTCTTTTCCTCATCACTCGGAATATCTCTCCTTTTGCGCATTCGAGGTCGGACCACGTGCTCTCTGCTTAGCAACGTAGGGTCAGGTTTGCCACGTGTCCTTTTTTTTAGCAAAATTTCTGGGCGAAAATTGAAAGTCATTCTAAAGGCTCAGTGTCCGGTTTTCACAGTTAGGGCGGCCAATGTCCCGTTTTTGTGTACGACTATATTCGTGAGAACTCGGCTGCACCCATTGACATGAATCGTTCCCGTTCGGCTTCATAAGTTTTTAGTGGCATCATTCCCTTAAATTTTGTCTGTAGCATGTGATCATAGCGTTTTAGCGAATTTTCGTGGAAAATGAAGCTATTGCCTTGGCTCCAAAATATTAAAATCAAAATTTCCGAAAACTTTCTTCATTAAAATCCATTTTGAGGTATTCTGAAACGAATCCAAGAGTTTAACGCTTTTTCATACACGGAATTTCATGAAGAAATAAACTATCACTCGATTTTTTAAGTCCGCGCAAACGGGCGCAATTCCGCTTTAAAGTGCAATAAATGTGAAAAAAGGTACTGAGTTTTTGAAGATATTCAACTGCCACATGTAATACATGATTTTGGAGTATTTTTTCGTGCTGAACCTCCTAATGATGTTTATTTATTGATATGTGCTACACAAAGTTGGGAAAACACCGAAAAATTGACCAGAATCGTACTTTTCATACACATTTCCACAAAACACAAAGAGTACTAACACGTAGGTTTTTCGATGGTTTCCCCAGGTTGGAGTTGTCTAGTTTTCGAGTGCACGAAAACGGGCGCAGTTAGGCGCAGAAAATCCACCAATTGTGAAATATAGAGTTTTTGTAGATATTCAATTGCCTTGTCTGAGTCATGGGATATTTTCCCCCACTGAATTACGCGATACTGTTTTATTGATAATCGCGATGCCAACTTTGAAACAAAATTTTCGGGAATTATGCGTGTTAATCCCTAGACAATCCCTTAATAATTGTATTGCGGCCAGATAGATAGTAGCTATTTTTCAAGAACATGTACCTGAATTTCTTCATATACCTTACATGGTGAATGCCTTTGGATTAATGGTAGGGTGCGAGCATGTGTCAATATGAATCGTAGTCCTATTTTGCATAATAACATTTATACATATAAACTATACTACTGTTTTACATTCAATAATTTTGGCTCGTACTTTGTTCTTTGACTAGGTATTTCTATACGTTCATTTTACGATAAATGAGGGAGCTATACTGCCCACCCAACTTGTTTTTAAATGCATCAATGAAGTGCTGTCTACACTATACATGCTGGATTTTAAAATAGCTTCGATCAACATAGAATTACAGGTACCGCTAAAGTATGCCACCTACGCAAAATCCCCTACATACGTGCGCAAGTCAGAAGGTACAGTATGCTACATACAGGTCCTTGGTCACGCATCCAAGGTCCTTGGATGTGGTATCATCGAAATGGAGATGGACAGCTTACAGCAAGCAGGGGCTGCTTCAGGTCACTGTACAACTGGTCCGATGGTTATTACATTCTGTCGTATGTGTCCAACTAATATGAATTTTACTAAGGGATTGACAACTTGATGTTATGTATTTTTGAGATGAGAGCTTGCGAGCATCCAGACCACCAACCTATACGCATCATTCAAAAGCTGCGATTAGCAATGCATAAAACGTACACAAACTAGTACATAAACCAATTGAAGGCTTGCGGAGAATCGTGAAAAATCGGTATGGGATAGAAACACCAAAACGTTGCAGCAACCTTCTCGATCGGAATTTGCAACAAGAATGTTGGCGTTCTGTCCACCACCACACATTCGAAGATTTATTTATTTATTTTCTTTCTTTACGACATGAAGCCTACGCCTGTCATGGCACAACATGGACGACCTACTACCTGAAGGGAAAACTTCATTCTACAAGGCTACAAGGTAGAGATAAATATTCTTAGTACCTATTATTAGAGTTTCCTGCTAAATTTTAGATTGTGGGCAGCGGAATAGGTGTAGGTAGCATAGTTTACCAGCAAAGGGAAGGTAGCATATAATACTTTACCGGTACTCTTTCGTTTTCCAACGTTGAAGTTAGGAGGTGGTGGACCTGCAGGACATTCAGCTGTCGAACCCTCAACCACATCAAAGGCCGCTGACAGGTCAACTACCCCTCACGTGGGCTTACGAGGGGCTTCCTATTGAAATTTAAAACCCCTGGCAGCAGATCGGGAGATGGCGAATGCGAGGTTCTTCGCGTATTCAGGTAAAATTGGTCAACGTAAAAAAAATATTATAATATATTATTGTCAGGTTATAATTTTTTTCAGATTTCATGTTATGTGGTGATTTGTGAATATGGATCCTTCTGGAACAAGTAGTGGTAAGTAGTAAATCTGAAAAATCGCTTCCTTTTCACTGATTGTAAATAAAATAAGTATACGATCAACGTTTTTAGATTTGAAGCATAGTAGAGCTAATCGAAAAGTATAAAAAAGTAAATTCGTGAACGTTGTTTCAGATGTCTCAAACAACAGTACAAAATAGAAAGAATACCTGCTTCCCGTTGCTTCTTTGGCTGTACGATGCAATTTAGTATCATGTTCTGAGTTTCACTCATGATGATTTTGAATGGTGTACATCATGATCCTTTGTGTTGTGGTTATATTCGAGATAAACAAATACTCATTCTCTGAATTGAGATATTCGATTTGTGGCAGCAACATCGAGATTTAAATAAATATATACCAAATTACTTGACAAATGTGAATCAACCAGGATAATTAGATAGGTGCATTGAAAACCCTCGTAAAGCTTAATGTTGTACGAATTCGAAAAAAAATAGGTGACTATTGAAAGGTTACAACAGCAATTTATAGATCGGAATTGTGTATAGCCGAACTAGGTATTGAACCTTTTTTCAAACCCACATTGAATTTTTTTTATTTTGTTTTAATCTAGCGAACAACTGGAATTTTCTGGTACTAAAAACTCTGGAATTCGATTCCATCCAGTCCAAACTCCATCAAGCCACTCCAAACTACAACACTCCAACTCATAGTGAATGGGGAATCCCATCGTGATTGGAGTGGAGTAAAGAGCCACCATGGAATTACGTCCACTCTGAACTCCATCGCGCCACGACAAATCCACATCACCTCAATTCATAGAGAATAAGGAATCTAATCGTGATTGGAGTGGAGAGACAAGCCGTGGTGGAATACCATCTAGTCCGAATTCCATCAAGCCTCTCCGAATTACAACACTCCAACTCATAGAGAATGAGGAATCCAATCGTGATTGGAGAGGAGAGACATGCCGTGATGGAATACCATCTAGTCTGAATTCCGTCAAGCCCCTCCAAATTACAACACTCCAACTCAGTGGTTAATGAGGGTACAAGCGTGAAGTGATGGAGTGATCACGCTGAGGAACACTCGTGATTGGGGAGATCTCGTGGTTTTTTGTCTGACTCATGCAAGCCTGATCCTCGTCTGTGTTTTACGTTCTACAAGCTTTGTTGTGGGAATGACCCTAGAACGGGTTTTGATATGAGACAGTTATGAATATTTTATTTTATTCATAAATATTTTATTGGAAAAATACCAATTTTTGAACCTAGGTTTCTGGAAAATGTACCACGAATTTACTCAATAAAAATTATACTTATAAATAAAATAAAATAATAATGTAACCATTTGAGTACAAAATAAGTAAAATTCAGACTCAAGGACTTTTTTCTTGTACGAAATTTTTTATTTCAATGATGCTCAAATAAACCACCCCATGCTATGGAGTCCCAACTACGAAAAATGTCATGGCTTCAAGGAACAAGATTGAAAAACTAAGAATGAAATGACTAGGATCAAACGCGAAATATAAAGATCCACTATTATTATATCGTAATATGTTGTATGTAATGAAATGTCGAGCCTTTCATGGGGAGTAATGTGCAGTCTAGTAACTGAATATTTTTTCTGAATGAAGTTCTCTTGACTGATCATCTCCCATGTAGAACTCGAGGCAAATTCAGGCTTAATTCCTTTGCTTCAAAAACCAACCCTCATCCACTTTCGTTTGGTTTTTTTTTTCTATTTTTATTAATATTTATTGTTTTACGTGAATCCTCACTAAGGTGGGCCCGTATAGGGTGTTTCATAAAAATGTTGAAAATTCCATGCTCTCACTCCCTTTTCACCCAGCGTTATAAATGATCTGTGCAAAATCTCAGATAAATCGGTGAAGTTTAAGGCGACTCTCAACTGATTCAAAGTTGAAACATAAACTGTTCACTTTTTTTTTTTTTTAATAAGAAGCGGTACCTACATACCTACAGCTCCCCTTGTCCCATATATCGACTCTCCTTGTTCTATATTGACTGTATTCACATTCACACTTCAGAGCATTGACAGAAGTTGATCCAGCGGGTGTAGAGAAAATATGTACAAATAAAATAAATATTAAAAAAAAAAAACAGTAGCAGTGGTGTAACCAAAATGTTATGTATTTCCATCCGCAAAATGTGAGGATTTTTCAAAACTTTATTTGTTGGAAATAGTTAATTATTTTACTGAAAATAAAGTAAATGACAAGAACATTGACTAAAAGAACTATTTTTTTTTTTTTTTTTTTTTTTTTTAGAAGATTTTAGTAGCTTTAGAGTGGTTTTTGTTTTCCTCGGCAACAATTTATGAGTAAATTTGTCTTCCGATCTGCTTTGCACCCCTTTTAGCAACATCATCCACAATCACTATTTTTTTAGCTTATTTATTTTACGTACAGAATCAGGGTCTTTACTCCATGGTAAAGAGTGTTTGTCTAAAATAAGAAATTTTTGAGAGGAAAAGTTGGTCGAATCTTGTGAAAAAAATGGTTGACTCCGGGAGTGATGAAATCGAGGAAACTGGGTTTTGCAAAAGATGCCATTGTTTTTATGAAACATACGCCTCTCTAGGTTAATTTAGTCGTCCGTTTTCTTGGTTTTCTTTTAGTAGTAGCACCACATTTTCCTTGATTTCAATCGGACTTTGATTATAAAAGAAGGAGAACTTCACAATCTCTTAGGCCAATGAAAAAAGATGGCTAACAAATTCTTGCAGCTTTTGAGTGTCGGTTGAGACTCCACAATGCACACACAGCTGCTGAAAGTAGGGGGGAAATCGTCATTATCCCAATTGTGTTGTTTTAACTTCAAATATTGAAGCAGCACGAGGCAAAGGGAGTGAAGTCATTGTGAATGGCCCTATTTCCACACTTTTTTGTCACTCTGAATGGAGTGACGTCACGCCACGCCACTCCATTTGGAACGATAGTCAGTGGCCAGATTGACACTCGGTCAGTGCGTTGCCATCACGGACTCCATTGGGAGATCGGAGTGGGTTATATAATGATAATAATAATAATGTCTCGCAGAGTTTTATTAGAAGCTTATAGCTTATTAATAGCAACACCAATTTATGTATATGTAGCACGGTACCATATTCTCCACAGAAATTCGGGGCGAGATTGAAACATCGATCTCAATGAGGGAGAGACGATCTTCTCGTCCTTCATCTGCTCCCCCCCCCCCCCCCCCCCCCTCATCACCCATTCAACCATTTAAATTAACTTCTGGAGCCCCCCCCCCCCCTCCCCCACCTGAGATCAGTTGAAAGTGCCAGACTTCATCTACTATTCATACCCGTCAAATTTTCCACCCCAGATATCCCTGGGTAATCCTCCCCTCCTCACCCACCAGCTTCCTCGTCCTCTTCATTTCGCCTTTCCTTTCGTCTCTTCCCGCCCTCCCCGCTCGTCCCATCACGGAAAAGTCCTCTGTTTTAGTCTTCGCAATAGGAACGGCACGAGTTTCGGTGACAGGAAACGAAGGGATTATTTCACTGTCGTATTCCCTCCGCTAATATGAACCAACTTATGAAATCACCGCATTTTTCTTTTTATTTCTCTCTTTATACCCCTTTAAATTTATTTTCCCTCTACCGAGCGTCTTTTTGAGTGAAAGCGGGGGATTTTCCTTTCAACACTCCGCCTTGGAAACTTCAAGTTCTGGATTGATAACACAGTCTATGAAACCCTTTCAAGGAACCTCAGAATCCCATCCACTAGGGATTTTGTAGAGGATTTTCTATAACTTCAAGTGTTCCAAGTGTATCGCTATATTGAAACGCTCCAGTATAATATTAAATACAGTCATTGGACCATTAAAGGAGAAGAAATCTCATAACGATCTCGCTAAGAAGTTTTTATTTCTTTATTGGACGCCTTGAGGGGAGTCAATATCTTGTATTTCTCTACATTTTTCGCCCCATTTGAATCTACATTATTCCCTAAATATTCCACTAATCATCCCTATTAGGCCAATGGACGGACGTGCGAGGTAATTATTTTTTTTAGAAAGTTAAGAAAAACTTCAAATTTTTGGCTTATCTTCAAATAATCCTGTCTGTACTCAAAATTACCCAAGTTTGTAATTTATATTTAAAGGACTTTTATTATCTATAATGTATTGAAGGGAAATATATTGATTTACTTTGTTTAAAAAGCACCGTCTGGGTATAAATTACGTTATTAGTGAAGTATCTCCAGAATAAATAACATAAATTAACTTTTAAAAAATTAAATCAATGAATTAGAGAACATTTGGAGATTTTTAGACTTTTTAGCGAATTTTTATAGAAAAATGAAGCTATTGCGTCGGGTCGGAAATTTTTAAAATCCAAATTTTTGAAGAATTTCTTCATTGAAATCCGTTTTGAGGCATTGTGAAACGAATCCAAGAGTTTAACGCATTTTCATAAGTATATATATATATATATATATATATATATATATATATATATCTATATATATATATATATATATATATATATATATATATATATATAGGATATATATATGTCATTCAAGACGACAACTCTCCTTAGGATTGAGATAAAAATGCCGTTCTTGCGCCAAAAAATCAACCTTCCCGAACTAAAGGATGAGTTCGTTGGCCAGCACTTTTTGAGCACAAAAATTTCAAAAAATGTACTACAAAACTCACTAAAATTGCTAAAAACGGCTAAAAATTGTGATATTTATATGTTTTGGTCGAATATTGCTCAAATAAATTTTATTAACTATGAAATAGAACATTCAAAAATTTATGTACAAAATTATGCTGAAAATGTACTTAAAATTCAATAAAATTGCTAAAAAATCGATAAAAACATCAAAAAAAGCTAAAAATTCAAAACCCCTATTGGGATAGGAGATTATCACTTAGAGTACGTTTATTGCCATAAAACTAATAGTTAACAATATCCTTACACTTAAAAAGCAATTGCGAAACAATTTAAATTATACAATAAGATAATTCACGAAAATTCGCTCATACGATCATGCTGCATGACTGGAACTTTTTCTATATCACTCACGACTGCCTACACGCTCTGGATGGTGTTATAATATTGGATGGTGTTATAATATATCTATTCTTTAGTTATCATTAGAAGTACCCTGTGAGTTTTATGCCCAATTCGGTCATGCTAATTTTCTGAATCTGACGTTAATACAGTTGCCACTGTGAGTGACCCAATGTGTTAAGCGGTCCTCCGAGCGAACAATGCCTTTATGCAACTGTAGACCAACTGCCCTCATTCGGATTGATGAGAAGTATGTATAAACCTAATCGCTGGTCGGGGAAAAGGCCATTATTACTTGAAGAAAAAAAAATTCCTAGTAGAGCAATTTAAAGTTTTCATAATGTCGTTCAATGTTTTGATAGGTACATTACGCTTTGATTGGCTACATTTCTACTATGAAACCAATGGGACTAGTTAGTGAGTACATATTATACACTGTCGCCTTGATAACCCCTGTTACCTCCTTTTTACCACTAATTTTGAGATGATATAGTATTCATCAAAATTTGAAAATAGTATTGAAAATAGTATTCATCGAACATTCATGTGAAAGAGTGATATTGTATTTTACAAAAAATCAACATATTTCAATATTTGGTGAAGAAACTTTCTAATTCTAATATATGCTCTAATATACTGGAAAACCATGAGTTCTTCTTTACTTCCGTCTTTTAAAACCACATTAAGCAAATATTCTGACAACCTTCTATTTTCTAGATATTTTATTCTATACACCGCTGATTGAGGACACTCACATACCACATGGCGTAGTATACTTCTAGTCCGTTCAAAAAAAGGATAAACAACATGGGGCTTAGGGTATCCCCTTGTAATACCCCTTGATGAACCTTATGGAAATCGGTTAAGCCATCGCCTACTTTTATTGCAACTTTTGCTTCGTTATAGAGACTCGCAATAACATCCAAAATCTTCCCCCTAATTCCTAGTTTCGCTAAAATATGCCAAAGCATTGCATGAGAAAGTGAACCAAAAGCATTAGAATCATCCACGAATGCACAGTACAATCGGCCTTTGGGCTTCTGTAGGCAACCGTAAATTGATGAGGGCGTTCAAGATAAAAATATTATCCCTGCACCCCCGTTGTCTTCTGAAGCCCAATTATATAACTTACCATCTCATGAACACTCTGCTATCTCGAGTTGATAAGGTATTGGAGAGAAAAATCAAATCGAAAGCTGTGAGGTAAAATTTGAACCTGTAAGAGTCCAGACAACCGAGAAACATCCGATGACAGCCCAAGAACAACTGAAATGTCATAATAGTCTTCACTGCAACACGCCAAGATGAGTATTGCAAATGATACCCCACCCGATTTTGAATTAGACCTTCATTAAAACTGAAAAATTGTCTTTTTTAAGTTATCACGATCTTCCTGATACCAAAACGAATATGAAAGGCGTAATTTCATGCACACCTTTGGCCGCACCTACTTGTATGTTATTATGAGCCAAATTGAGTAAACTTGGATACAGTAGACTGAGAATGAAACTTCCGACGACGTATTTTATGTTAATTCGATTTTTGGAATCTACATTCCTATCATGAAACGTAAACGCACAAATGTAGAGAGGAGGTTAGATTTTTATTCTTGACCGATTACAATTTGTGCAATTCCTAATTAAAACAATAAACCAAAAATGTACCTACCATAAACACTGAAAATTTCAGTCTTGTTATGTTCTCCTAACTCATGTCACAGTAATATGATGTTCGTTCATGGTGTTTGATAGGTATATACAATCTACAATTTCAATTCACTGAGAAGTTCTCAAGTTCATATAGCTTTGAAGTCATTGAACGCCTGGTTTTGGAATGCGTCGTGCGAGTCTGATGAGGAATGAGTAAGCGATGAGAAGGGGTTTTTTTATTCATTGAAATCGGCGGAGGACCGAAAAAAGGGAAGGTGGAATAATTGTATGAAAGCTGCTTGATCAGCAATGAAGCAGATGAGATGAGATGAGGGTCAGCAGCTGTGCTCAAGATGGCTGGATATTATTTGATTGTGGTGCTCGCCAGGGGTGGTGGGGTGGTATTGTAATGAAGGGGTAGCCAACCCCTGGCCAGGTGGCTTCGCGCACATCTGCTGTTTCATTCATCCCTCTTGCCGCTTCCACTACGCCATTCTCTAATGACAGACAATTTACATGCTAATATCCTTGCACTATCGCTCTTTGGCTAATTCTGTGAGCGATTCATGACGATGTCGGGGTCTCCGATCATTGAGTTCCTGAAGGAAATGATTGCTTTTACCTCCAGCACAACTCATTGTCGAGAGAACATCCGTAAGAGTTGAACAATAATAATTATCATCCATTAGTCCTAACCTATTAACCAAATATGGCAATAGATTCACGAGCTAATCCTTTACAATACTATAATTATTGGGTTTACATGCCTGAAGACAGCATGACACTGTGAGCAAACTTTTTAAATC
Organism: Adelphocoris suturalis; assembly: GCA_030762985.1. NCBI lineage: Eukaryota > Metazoa > Arthropoda > Insecta > Hemiptera > Miridae > Adelphocoris > Adelphocoris suturalis. Next base: position 70,920,434 of record CM061045.1, on the reverse strand, counting down.
TAAAATTGTAGTCAATTTATCAAGTATTGGAGCACATTCAGCAAGTTTACATAATTATAACGACTAAAGTTCATGTATTGTTATTCGCAGTACTAACTTGGAAAAACACCATAAACGACAAGAATCACATCTAATAATTTTAATAAGTAAATCTTAACCATTCAACATTTTTGTTGTTGAAGTTAGTCTGGATGCTAGGAAGGTTTCAGTCAAGTAAATCCACAGTTCCAACCATGCTTTTCAGCATGATATTGAAAGCATACTTTTCAAATCTAAAAATTGTTGTCATTTTATCAAGTATTTTAGCACATTCAGCACGTTTATAGCGACAAAAGTCCTTTTAAATTAATTCCTATGAATGACGTTCTTCAATTGATATCCTCTATAACAACTTGGAAAAATACCAAAAGTTCCAGTCATGCAGCATGATCGTGTGAGCGAATTTTCGTAAATTGTCGTAGGTACTAAATGTTACATTGATTAGATAATAGAGGACTATGAGTGAAAAGAAATTGCTAAATATATTGTTTTATGGCAAAAAAAAAACACGTTCCAAATAACATTCTGTGATTCAAATAAGATTTTGGATTATTATTATTATTCATGTTTTTACAATTTTACCTATATTTCGGCGAATATTAATGAAATTTAACTACATTTTTTAACATAAATTTGTTCATAAAGTTTTTTAATTTTATCGTTGATAAACTCCTTCTGACTAAAGTTCTGCTAAAAAATATAAATTTAACGATTTTTAGCAATTTTTAGTAATTTTTTTAGCTTATTTTTTTGAAAATTTTCCAATTTAATGTGCTCAAAAAATTCGTTTGGAAAGCTTGATTTTTCATTGCAAGAACGGAATTTTTATCTCAATCCTGAAGAGAGTTATCGTCTGGAAGGACACACACACACACACTTTTTGTGCAAATTTTGGTGGTGTCGTATACTTGGTGACGTATACAAAAAAAAATCACAAAGAAAATATTTCCTCCAAAACCCGTGTTACACAGTCTCTAGGAGTGAAGCATAGATTCATGTCCATTCTAAAAATGTAAAAATGGAAAGTTGGAAATGTGGGTAGTTAATCGAATAACGTATTGATAAATGAACCTAATCGTCCACTGTTCTTATTCTGACTTCAGTTTTGGAATCTACGGACTAATAAACGTACACCCACCGATTTCAGCCTGATATCGAAAATCGCTCAAGTTTCATGATGTTCCTTAACCTTAATTTTCTAAATTGCGCCCTGTATGGCAGAGGAACGTAGCGAAATGAGGATATGTAGCGCAGGAGGCAATTTGTGTGGTACATATACGGGAACTGTGGTTGTTGTAAACTCTAATAAGGCCTTAATAATCCGTTAAAGTTGAATAATCGAGGAAAACAGGGGAGCCAATGTGCATCGACTTCTCCCTCTCCATATCGGCCGTTGGTAGGTAATAATTAGCTAAAGGAAAACTATAAGAGAAGACGTAACGATTATAAAGAAAGTCGGGAAACGTTATAAGCTGGAATCTAATTATGGTAAACACTGTATAAAGTTGCGCGTCTCGTTTTCCGCTCAACACCTCGTTATCTTCAAAACTTGACAACGCGGAGCGATCTGAAATTCACCTTCAAGTTTTCCCTGCAGGAAGGAAAGAGCAAGTGGCTTCGATCCATCGGATAATACAAACTTGTCTTAAAAGTCGATCGAACTTGCGAGGAGATGAGGAGGTGCTTAAGAAAAGTGTTATGAGGGTGGTGGTGCGGTGGTGCGGTGGTGGGGTTGGAAATCCCACTCCAATTATTTATCAGTTTCCAAAACCACTCGCGAAGACTTAGCAAATTATTTTCAACGCTCCCACCCTCTGGCCCTCAACGTCAGTTGGCACTACCATAACGACGGATTTCACCGTCATCATCGTCTAACAGTTTTCGAATCACCTGCAAAGGAAGACTACAGTTACGCTCAAAACCTAGATCAGGCTAATCCAACCTTAAAAAACGAGGGATTGAATAAAAACTTCAACCATACAGCGAATTTTCATAATTTTACGTTTATTGAAATTGTTTTGAACTTTAAGTACTTTGTGACCACAGAAATTGTCAACTATAAAATTGATGATAACAAAATATTTTTAAATAATATGCTACTATAAAAACCAATTTCAGAATTTTAATTTTTTTTTTTTTGCAGTTTTTTTTTATTTTTGACCCACATGAATGAAATTCAAGTACATTTTTCTATACAACGTCGTGTAAAAATTTCTGAATGTTCTACTTAACCCTGGAATGCCCCGTGGGGTTTGTCAAACCCCAATCGCGATTTAAAGTCAGTTTATCATGTTGAATCCCGCACGTCTGGCTCTTCTCGCCCCCTTCTATATCACCTCCCACTTCTTCCCTAAAGGCTTCAGCCTTTTTCCAGTTTAGTACGTTCAAGACTTCTGTGTAGTGTAGTACTTTCTTGTTCCTGGGGTTTGACAAACCCCACCGGGGAGTTAACCGCTAGCGATTTTCTCTATAGCAAGTGTTATTTTTGTGGGCGTTCCCACAGTTTTGTTATTGGCTCATCGTTAGAAATGGCTGAAAAACGCAAGTTTTCGGATCCTGAAGACATTAGATCCATTTTGGAACAGTTGGAGGAAGAAGATGTATATTTTGGCGGAGAAAATTCAAACACGGGAGATAATGTCAAGTTACAAGAAGTTGCCTCCGATGAAGAAGCGTCAAAAGTGACAGTTTTGGAGAAACTAGTTCGATGTTCCTTCTGTGATCATCATAGATCTTCAAAGTGTTGAGAATGTTGATCCTGTTCCTTGGTGACAATTTTATGTTATCTTTTCATTCTAGTTCTTAGGTTTTGTAAGTGGTATCAAACTAATCTCAGAAAATTGTTTTGTAGATTTTATTTATTCATTTATTTTTGTTTTTAAATGAAAATGTGCTAATTTTATATTGAAATTTTGTTACAATAAGGTACCTTTCTGCTATTATTTTTTTCTTCAGAGCGTGAGGTTTGCCTTACTATTACTTTTTTCTTCATGAGCTTAGGTACCTACTTCGTGTTTCTTTACACTCTTGATAACAGAATAAAAATAAAATTTGATTCAAGTGTAACTTATTTTTGATTTTCTAACATTTTTCAAAGTTGGGGTTTGACACACCCCACCGGGGAGTTAAGTGTTGGAAATTTAGCCGGGACATTCCAGGGTTAATAACGTTGATGGATTTTTTTCCCTGTAAAAAGACAGGTGTTCCGACCTTTTCGGGCCCCTGTCCTGCCAAATTAGCGGAGTGGCATAAAGTGCGGTCCGGCATCTCGCGTCCTACCCGTGGCTTCATAAGGTCAATAAGGTATGTAAGTACGATTAGTGGCTGTTTCCCATCCTGTTCCTGTCCTGTTCCTACCTAGTGTGCGGGGACCTTAAATCAGGCGTTTGAATCGCCGTGCGCAGGTGACATAATAGAAGCACCGCTGATGGCCTCTCAACTGGTCGACCAATTACGTTGCGGCCCGATACTCATCACTGAGGGAATAACTGAACAATAACTGTGGTAAATATGTCAATTGACAACAAATTTGGCAACGTGAGCTGTTATCGTCGCATTGAGGTATTTTGTGTGTTGTTGATAATGTATTGACGAACAAAACCTTAATCTATGTCGACGAGTATCATCATTCGACGCTAGTTTTAAAGCTAAAAACGTATAAAAATCGTTAGGTATATATATTTTTTTCAGCAGAATATTGCTAAAATAACGTTTATTAACTATAAAATAGAACATTTAAACATTTATATACACAATTATGCTGAACAATGTACTTCAAATTCATTAAAATTTGCTAAAAAGTCGGTAAAAACGGCAAAAAAGCAAAAAAATCCGAAACCTTTCTTTGAATAGCAGATTATTATTTAGAATACATTTTTACCATAAAATTAATAGGTAGTTAACGATTTCCTAGCCTAAAAAAGCTCAAATTTCAAAACAATTTAAGATTATACAAAAGGATAATTTACGAAAATTTGTCCATACGATCATGCCGCATGACTGGAACTGTTAAACCAAAATACGTGATGTATTACCAGTGCCGAACATAGTTGAGAATAATGAATTCAGCATGCTATACAGGATCTAATGAGTAGTCACATATACATAGGTGGGCATGAGAAGAAGAGTTTCTATTATTTTTAAGAATGAAACTCTGTCTGTTTGTCCGTCCATGCTATGCACGGCCAAACGGCTGAGGAAAGGAGGGGGGAGTCTACGAGTGGGGGTATCTTCTTGGGATTTTCCGAGAGGGTGTATAAGCGATTTCAAAATTTTCTAATCCCATCCGAACCATTAGCTGGAGGGCGGGAGGGGAGCCCCTTTTAATGCTGTTCTTTTCGACTTCCCCGCTTCCCCCACCCCTCTAAACGGCCGTCGAAAATTCCGAAAAATGACAGTTTCGAAGGTTTTTGTACGCGGAAGATGACGGTTGATCGGGAAATGTGTCAAAAAATGAAAGAGTACGGACCCGTTTTCAATTTCAACGAAAAACTTCGTTTTTTTTCTCATTAAAATATACCCATAAAGAGAAGTTTTTCGGGACGGTGTTTGCGGGCGAAATACAGTTTTGATTCAGCAGAATATGAATCCGAAATCGGATATCAAAACAAGTGACGGCATGTTGAACAAAATGCGAGGGGAAGGGAGGGGAAGCGAATAAAATTAATTGAGCCCACCACCTATCAGGAATCTGCGAGCAGGCCCTTTTTACCTGAAGGGGAACCTCTTGAAGGAAGGAACCTTTCCGTTTGAAAGACATTTCAACAGAATAATAGGGGTTTTCCTACACATTTACAGCCATATCGAGCAAGCGAAGCGAGCAACATCCCCTAACAAACTTTTCGTGGTTCCACGTAGTTTTATAAGATTTAACTTGTTTGTAAGAATTTCCAACAGAAAAAAACCGTCTGCCAAGTTGGGTGGGCAGTATAACTTCCCCTCGCGAACGAAGCTAGCAACATCCCCTACAGACGTTGAACCTACCCTTAGTGATCTACCGTTTCCAATCATTCTACAAGTCCCACTCGACAGCTAAAGACCATCGCATCTATACAGTCACACTTTGCGACGTGGAGGCGAGCAAAGCGAGCCGGAGCGGCTAGTAAGAAATAACTCGAAGTGCTGGCTATAAAACATCAAAGCTGCGTTTTCTTTCTCAACTTTGAATCAATCGCCCCGCGCTAGAGCTGACCACAATGATGAAACTTCATGACCGCAGGACAAGTTGGGAAGATCTTCATCCCGACAGGTCATAAGTTCACGGCGGTTAATAGGGAACGCCCGAGTCGGTCAAACTCGCGCTTGTCGGAAACAATCGGCCTTATTGGCGCTTCCCCCTAAGTTCCGTAGCGAACTTGGTAAACTTACAAGTTATAACTAAGTTCTTGGATAAGAAAGTCCGTCTCAAACGTGTGGGACGATGGGGGGGGGGTTAGGACGCAATATGCAATCTTCAACGCGCCTCGATAATGAAATCAAAACTAACCAGTCCAACTTCTGGAAGTTTCCTGTGAAAGTTGAACATTCTAACAATCAATAATCATCGACAGTGAAGTGGGGCAAGGGCGTCTTCGGCTCTTTTGGTTAATTATTCTCAAAAACGAACTTTTGTAATCGGTTAAGAAAATAAAAATTTTGTACCGTCGACAGAATTCTTTCACGAAAATTCCCCTACAACCCTCCGAATTCAGGGGAGAACCGATGAATAGGCCATGAGACAATAGGCCATGAGTCTTGGGGGTCACTTGGTAGATTTTTCGTTGGCATAGCGCAGTAGGTAAGAAGTTCCAGTCAAGCAGCATGAGTTTATGAGCGACCTCTCATAAATTACCGTATTACCGTATGTTATGTTGCATTGTTTTAAATTTGAGCATTTTGAATGCAAAAAAATTTATTACCACCAATTTTATACCAAAAACAAAAAACCTTCGAAATGATATCCAACAATACAAAAGAAATTTTGGATTTTTTTTTTTTTTTTTCAGTTTTTATCGATCTTCCAGCTAACATTAATGAAATTTAAGTACATTTTTCATCATTATGTCGTGCATAATTTAAGAAAAAATGTCTTACCTATTTCATTGTTGATACACTGTTTTTACTATAATTCTGCTTTTAACAAAAGAAAAGATTTCTAGCCTATTAGAAGGATTTTACTTTTTTTATTTTAGCAATTTCATGTGTTCAAAAAGTACTTTCATCTGGAAAGCATGCTTTTATCCTTTCATTTGGAAAGCTTGATTTTTTGAAGGGGGGAGCTCGATTTTTTTGGTGGAAGATTGGAATTTTTTTTCAATCAAATGTTTATCTGAATAATGAGAGTTATCGTCTGGAATCACACAAATAGCCTTATTTACTACTAAAATTCGCTAAAACGATTAGTTTCTGTGAGTTGAAATTGATAGGGGACCATCCTCAATCTAACACGATATCCCTAATAACTTCATCTGTAACTATATTGTAAAATTATTACATCAATTTGAGTTTCGCACTTGTGAAGCGGCTACTGATGATACTATCATAATGAAACTCAAACAGAAAAAATAAAGTTACAATTTGCCACCATCCGAGCTTCGACTTCGCGGAACACGGAAACAGATGAGACGCCAATTGAAAATGGAAGATAGAGCTGCTCTTTCACAACTCGGCGGAAGATTGTTCCACAGAATTCTCTAACAATGGACTGCACGAGTTACTTCCTCTCTTCTCTTTCCCTTTATACCTCCGGAATCATTAGGTCAATAAATAGCTTCATTTTCTACGAAAATTCGCTAATTAGTTTGTTCGTTTAAAAAAAAAACTCAAGAGGGAGGGTTTAAACGAGATCTGACTTATTGGCCATTAGAAAATGTCACTAGATGAGTTTTACGTTTTTTAGAGTGAAATATTCATATCACAGCAATGAAATGGGCAGGAGACCGTCCAGCACCTAACCCTCACATTCTCTGAGAACGTCATCAAAATCTGATGAAAACCGTAGCAAGTAAGCCTGTTACAAGTATTACACTCAGACACTAAACGAAAGTTGTTCAAAACAGTCTAAAACTTAAGGTTACGATGCGATCGTATAAACGAATTTCCATAAGATATCATATGTTGAAAAATTATGTTTTTGTTAAATTATTTTGAAATGTGAGGACTTTGAGCACAATGAAATGGCTTACTCTCCATTTTATGGCAAGCAAAACTTGCCCAAAATTGTAATCTGCTATTCAAAGATTGTGCACTTCAGGCATTTTTTAATTTTTACTGAATTGTCGTAGAAATATAAATTTGTAGAGATATACGTGTATAGTCTTGGATATATATATATATATTTATTTATGTGTCATTCACTACGATAACTCCCCTTAGGATTGAGATGAAAATTTCCATTCCTTCGCCAAAAATTCAAGCTTTCCAAACGAAAGACGATTTCGTTGGCCATCACGTTTTGAGCACAATAAATTGGTCAAATATAAAGAAATGTGCTGAAAAAATGACTAAAAATGGGCAACAACGGCCAAAAATCGTCAAATTTATATTTTTTAGCAGAATTTTAACCAAAAATGTTAATCAACAACGAACTAGAACAATATAAAATTTACGCTCAGAATCATGCAGAAAAATGTCCTAAAATTTCATTAATTTTGCTGAAAAATTTATAAAAAGCTTAAAATTTTCAAATCTTCTTTGAATCACAGAATATTATTGTGAATGAGTTTTGTTGCCATAAAATTGGTAATTAACTAATTATTTGCTCTCAAAGTACTCAAATTTCAAAGCAGTGCAACATATTTCAAAACAATGTAACATTACAATGAATTATAATACGATAATTTACGAAAATTCGCTCCTACGATCATGCTGCATGACTGGAACTTTTGGACCACCCAACTTGGCAGACGCTTTTTTTCTGTTGGTTCAACGTGTTTAGGGGATATTGCTCGCTTGGTGTGGGATGTATAGAGTATAGAGTATATGTATAGAGTATACCATCGAGACCTACAGCCCATGGTACAATATTTAAGGATGTTATACTGCCCACCCAACTTGGCAGACGCTTTTTTTCTGTTGGAATTGACTATCAAACGCGGAACCTTGTGTGGAACCACGAAAAGTTTTGTTTTAAGAACATTTCAGTACTAACAGAACGGTCAGCTGTTAAATGTTTTCACGTACTTGTTTTCCAGTTCTATTTTTCTAAAGTTGGGCCATTATTTTATGTGCCTGGAAGGGCAAACGTTTTTATGTGAGAAAGTGATACTGCCCATCCAACTTTGCAGAGGCTTTTCTTCTGTTGGGAATGACAATCAAACGCGGAACCTTATGTAGAACCACGAAAAGTTTAGTTTAAAGAACATTTAAGAGCTAACAGAACTGTCGGATGTTAAATTTTCGTACGCATTTGTTTTCCCCGTCATTTGGGTGGGTAACCCACCGTGGGAATGTTCCCTTTCGAGCTGTTTACATTAGTAGTTCCAGTTTTATCAAGGATTGGTATACTTACAGTTCCTATTTTCACATGACTGAAAACGCGTTAAATTCCCAAAATCATTTCAAATTACCTCAAAACTAAAATTTTGGAACCATTGCAATGTTCAATACGAAAATTCGCTCAAATGAAATCATTTATATTCAAACATCAACAAAAACTATCAATCATCGTAAATCCCTACTTTAATACGTTGTCTACGACTTATAACATAATAAGCGGACCGAAGGCAGAGCTCTTCCAAGGTCAAGATGACTTCCTGAGGATGGTAACCATGGATACACCCTACGCCTTTTTTCAAGACCTGAGGAGCTGCTGGGAGCCGAGAAGCAGGAGAGCAGGGGTGGTGTTGCGGCTAATCGATCCGACCTACCCGACTGTTGACAAACTCAGGTTGATGACTCAACCCCGCGCCGCAAAACAATAGCAGCAACAGATGAGATGAGGGAGGACCATCCGGGAAGGGAGTTCTGGAGGTCATCAGGAATGGGCCACGTCTCGCGTGCCGTTGGCGCTATGTCCGCCATCTTGACGCAATCATAGGTTTGAGCGTATTTTTATTGGTATAAATATAAAAGCTTACTCAACTTGGGTCGTTCATACACAGTAGAGTATGAACAGTGAAATTTGTGTTGTCTGGTAGAATAAGAGCGAACAGGCTCATATCGTATGTGGTGGTTGGAGAACCGATAACGTAGATCCATTCGACCACCGGGGTCGCCTTCTCTACTTTACTGAGAATATTTATACGAGTAAAGTGTATCGCACTCTGCTCTACCAGTTACTCTTCTTTGTTAAACAAGGCTTATTAATCTTCGATCCATACCGTGAAAATCTGGAACTCATTACATTATTTCTGGACAGCATAGATTAACGAACGAGAAGTGGATTGCTGAGATGATCGACATTTATTTCCAGAAATGTCTACATCCGTGTTTATCTTCGTTTTCCTTTTCATACCTCATTATTTCATAAGCGAAAATTATCATAATCATTATCATTGTCATAATCATTGAAAATTATCACAATCAATTAAATCATTTAATAATTGGAGTGTCAGTTTGTATGAACAACAGACATCTCAAATATTTGCTAAGCATCCAATATTCAACCCTATTACTCACATCCATTTCACTCGCATTCTTATTGTTAACATTTCCTAACCTGCATGTTCAGATCGCTGTGGATCCGGCTTTCTAAAATTGTCATTCATTTCTTCTATCATCGTGTCTAAGAGTCTAAGCGATTCCACACTCGTGCATCCTTTTCTTTTTTCTTTCTTTTTTTCTAACCTATCAGTTGCTTACGTGCTGCTCTGCATTCAAGACTTGAGATCTGAAAATGTTGGCGTGATTCCTCTCGATCTACTAAATGTCTCTCATCCCAGCTTGCTCGTCTGCCATATCCATTCAATCGTTGAGCGGCAAGAACAACATCGGAATGGGACTGATTTGCCTCACCACGTAAACAAACCTCAAGCGCTTCTTTCAACGTCCGTGGGAAACCTAATATTGCGAGCTCCCGTCGCTGGTCACGTATACCTCATAAAAGTGGCCTTAGGCATACCGATCGACCTGCTCCTGTACTTTTGGGGATCACTCTTTCCGCCAACATCGTCAGTTCCACCGCAAAAGCTCACAACTTCGTCGACTCCGTCCGGCAAAGTAAAATTGCCACGTGCTTTTTGCGTTTTACAGATCTTTTTACCGAATTTTCGAAGAACATGGAGCCATTGCAATGGCTCAGAAAATTTTAAAAATGAAGTTTTCTAAAAATTCTTCCCTGTAAATCCGTTTAGAGACAGTCTGGAACTCTGAGGATTAAGATAAAAAATCCAGCCTTTCCCAAAATATCAAGCATTCTAAAAGAAAAGATGAGTTCATTAGCCAGTATTGTTTTAGCACACTAAATTAGTTCAATTTCAAAAAACGACCTGAAAAAATCTTTAAAAATGGAAGAAAAATAGACTTAAAGCCATTCAATTTACATTTTTTAGCAGAATATTACTCAAGAGAAATTTATCAACTATGACGAAGAACACCAAAAAATTAATAAGTAGGGTGACCCAAATGCCGCCTAGGGTCCTAATACCGCCTACCCGTGTTGTGAAGAGCGGGTATGCGCTACTTGCATGTGGAAAGCTGTGAAGTCAAGTTTGTACATCCCTCGTTAGAGGGCACTTGCGTCAGGTGTCGTTATTGTTGATCCAGACAGTGTGATTCACGTTGAATCAGCTGTTTTTCACTCGAATTTCTGCTCTGAGGAATTGCGCCTGAACCATCCGGTAGGTAAGTGCTGCTCTCCTCTCTCTATTTTACACTAAGTTCAAGTATATGAGATGGAGAATATAATGTTGTTCTTGTTTTACGGTTGAACGGTTTTCTAACTAAGTATATTTTTTCTTGTTCTATGTCATGAAAGATGTGTGCCTAACACCGCCTACCTAGGTGTTCCTAACTCCCCCTACTAAGCGGAATTATGAACACATACTATTAATCAACTTCCTACTATTTTAAGAGTTGATGCATACATCGATTCGTCTTTAGATGTCTTCAAACAAGAATAAAAAGAATTTCTGGGACCCAGAGGATCTTAGAAAAGCTGTGGAGGCAGTAAAAAATGAAGAGATGGGATCAGTCAAAGCGATAATAATGAGTGAGAATTTTAAAAAGCTCATGTTCAACTGTTACTTTTATCTTTCGATTTTTGGAGTAGACCGATTTTTAAACATTTTTGTGTCTTCACTTTGGCACTCAAACTCAAAAAGCGTTTCTAAAAAGTGATACCTAGGTAAATGTAGACCTATTTTCGCTAGTGACAGATTTTCGCTTACAACCGATTCGTTCATAGGAGCTTCATCATTGAAATTCTTAATCGTACAAAATCATTCACTACTCTTTCCCGTTCACCCTACGAAGTTAAAATTTGATAAGGTGACTTTCTGGGTCATTGGGAGACGGTTGAAACTATGGTCTCTTTCCTAATCAGGTGAGTGAGCTAAATTCTCTCCTGATCACCCAAGAAAGTTGAAATTCGATTCACTGAGTCATTAGGAGACGAGTAAAATTATGGTATCTTTCACAATCATCTCAAAGAGCTAAATTCTCTCCTTTTCACCCCTACAAAGTTCAAATTTGATAGGATGACTCTCTGGACATTATGAAACGATTGAAATGATGAGTTCTTTCCTGATCACTGAGTGAGCTCAATTCTCTCACGTTCACCCAGTGAAATTCAAATTTCAACCAGGCTGGCTTACTACGAAGGCGAATGTGGTAACCGTTACATAAAAATCTGTCCCGGGGTTGCAGACTCGTACGCAAGTTGTCATGATTTATCACGCAATTGTAATACGGAATTTGAATATAATTCAGAATACATTCAACAAATTAGATTCAATATAATCCAAAAGATTGCAAACAAAGAATGAGAAATTCATATCGTGTATTCTTAGACTTTTGTTCTGGTGAATATCACAAGAATCGTCCATTTTGGGTTTATTTCAGCAGAATTTGCATCTTTTTACCCAAACTTTGTGTACGGTACCAGGCGGTTTTAGGAACGCAGGTAGGCGGTATTGGGAACACATTCTGGGAAAATGAAGTTTCCGACTCATTTACTTTTTATTTTATAATTCCTTCTAGGTTTACTATAATTGAAGGTGGATAGTTTCTCGTAATAATAACAACTTTTCCGAAGAGATTAACTATAAAACTTTGTAGGTATTTGAGGAAACAGTTAGAGTTGGCAGAATTTTGACACTTACCTACACAAAATTATGCTCAAATCTCCCGTGAGGATGGTGCAGGATGAACGCGGTGGCCAGTTAGTGGTTGGTAGGCGACGTTGCAAACAAGTATACACTCAAGTAAGTAAATGTGCGTGTGTGATGCGATTTGTTAATAGAAAATGGTTAATCTTACCGCGAGTCCTTGGATATCCTGAAAAATCAAACTATCTTGATAATCAAACTGACCGGCCGACCGAAATGGCGCGGAGCATTTAAAAAATGAATAATATTTCAGTCTCTAGTTGAAACAAGTAGGTATACAATTTCTTCTTGGAGTCGATCAAAAATTGAGCCCCCTGACGAAAAAGGATCTGTTGCGCCAAGCTATCTACAAGAAATGTCCAGCTTTGTCCAGTTCGGACTATCCAGGATTCTGATTGCCTCATTCCGGTTCAATGTGGGCCTCCCAAATGCAAAGAACCGAAATAACGGATAGAGCGGGACAGTGGCATGCAGATTGCAGAGTGAACTCTCACCCATGACTGAGATTCATAAGGCTTTGCGTTGGTTTATCACCTCAGCTCAAATCTTGAAAGCCCAGCGTGCGGTCTGCAGAAAGATCCCAGCATCATGGACAAGACTTGCGCATTTTACATCACGATCAGTTCTTGATACGGAGTGAAGGAGGTGGAAGCTGCAACTCGCTCCATAATACCAACTCGCTTTCGAGCAGCAATTGCAGAAATAAGTTGGTCAAGGTACTTCAAAGCCTTTCATTCAAATGATTGCATATTGCCTATTATGCCATGCTTGACACAAAGAGAAGCTAAATGCTGTGCTAAACCCTTTGATCTACTCACCATTTCTTTTGACTTTCGGAAACCGGGACTCGTACATCTTCATAACCTTTACCAAGAAAGTATAGTGCAACTCCAATGTGTACTTCGAAAAGGTAACTAACTCTGTCACCAAGTAAATGAAGTAGGGCGATGTGAACTGAGGGTGATGAAACTGTTTCATAACAAAGAGCAACTGCACACACTCCACCAAGTCGTATTCCCTTTTATCCCAAATCTAGGCCGCATAGCATGAAATTGCTTTTGTAATGGAGTTGAAAATTACCATCTTTGCAGACAACGGGATGATAGGATTTGAAAATTATTTGCCCCTGATGCAGTTATTGGCTGTTTTAGCCGACCTAGACTTTCGTACTAAGTTCTTAGAAAATGATAGCCTGGCGTGGACGTGGCTAAATTTTGAACGGAATCGGATAGGGGGCCTTCTCTTGGTAGTCCAACGACGGTGAAGTGAACTGGACTGATTTCCTTTCACTCCTTTTCAGAGCATAAGGCCTCAGGATCTCGGCGAGGATAATCTGTGTTGAAGTTCGTCGGACGAGAGAAACTGACTCGAGGAAACACTATACAACTCGAGTAGGTTCCTATCTATCATAAATAAACTGTAGTTCCTCCGTTGAGTTGAATATAAATGTATTCATGCAAAGGTTGCCTTGGTGTTGTGCCGACGTAATGTGGAAACTCCGCTGACCGCGCGAGCGGTCGGAATTAATAAGGGAGGATTTCGGCTCTACGCGCGGGTGGAGGCAGGGGTGATGGTGAGGCGAGGATGTTTCAGGCTCCTGAGATATACATATAAGGGATGTAAAGGGTATATAAGGATATACATTTATAAAGGAGTCGTCCGCCGCCTCCCAAGAGCTACATTCTCCTGCTGCTGCCATATTAAAAACTCCTTTCCACGCTCAGTAATAGACGTATGTGGATGAAATAAACAATATGTGATTAAACAAATATTGAAAACTTTAAAATCCGTGTCTTTTGATTTTGCTATCGATACTACCTATAGGTGCCGGAAGCAGTGTTTTCCCTTTGGCGGTTGAAATTTTTCCCCGCCCAAAATCAAAATTTCCACTCGCATTTTATGTTTTAGATCAGCCGATTCAAACCTTTTTACTTTCCTTACTTAACCCGAAGGGAGAAGGGAAAGTCTTGCAATCACCCTGAAAATCAATTTCTGAAACTCATGCTACGAGTTGATGTGGGTATTTTGTTCAACCTGAACCCATATCTATACGTTTCATGAAAATGTATGTTTGTGTGTGTGTGAGTGAGTGTGTGTATGTATGTATGTATGTAACTCGTTTACACGATTGCGACCTTCCTGTACGACATAAAAATTCCGAATTTTGGGGTTGGGTAGCTATACACCCAATAGCTAGCTGCTGTAGAAACCTGAAGACAGTTGACTTTTGTGCACTCAAAATCGAGGGCACTCTACAAGGGCATGGTATTCATCATCCTATAAGAATGTGATTTCACCATTATCATCATCTATTATATACAATTTCCTCTTATCTTGTATGCTTGGCTGTTTGATGAGGCTATTTCTAAGTACTTCAACCTAGAGCTCGTTGTATTGTTCTATTAGTACGGGGATTGTTTCTCATTACGTCAAGTGATGAAGTGCAACGGATCGCATAACGATAAACGGCAAATATGTTGAATACTTGCCGCCTTTCTAGAGAGGTACCAATAATCAACAAAAATTATAACCTAGCTTTCAAATTATAAGTTGGGTACCTATTCTAAGTGTGATTTCCAACATCGTTCTCTCTTTCTTGGTACATTGCTCTCGTCTGGCGAGTCACATACTAGCCAGAGCCAATGCGAGCCAATGCCAACTCGTGCGAATTTATTTTTATAAGTAGAAATCAGAATCTTACAGAAAAACTACGCGGTCATGATGTTATCACGACTAACGGAGATTAGTGAGGTTAATTTGCCGCCTCAGTGGGAGTTAATCTCGCGCAGCGCTCTGGTGAAAGACATCAGCTGTGATCTTCGTTATTACCCAACCTCTTCGAGTTTAGAGTCGAGTTTAATTCTTTGAGAAAGTGGGCCTAAGAGGTCCACAACTGGCGCTTTGGGTGATAATGCGTGTGAGAAGGATTCGCGGACAGACAAAAATAAAGCCGACAGATACAAGACCTAAATTTTTCAAAATGTCCCGACACGTGAAATGTCGAAGAAGATTGAGGGGGAACATATTTGGGGGTCTTTTATAGAATAGAGCCTCCACTATTAGCTTGTGTCTGCGGCGCACCCCACGATGTAGGGATTGATTTTTTTCATAGAATAGAATGATGTGTATATAACGGGTGATCTAATAGCTCACAAGCTCGAATCTCAAAAATACATAACAACAAGAAGTTAATCCGTTAGTGAAAATTCAGATTGGTTTGAAATGTAAATTACAGATTAGTTGGACAAAATAGATGTTCTTCTTGTGTCCTTTGTACAAACGAAGGTAATAAATGAGTACTTGTTATGTGTGACTACACATAACATTCAAACAGAAATAAAACGGTATTTGCAGGTCCAGTCCCAACAGTTTTTATTAGCTTCAACAGGATACTAATCTATAATTCTAACTAATCTGAAGTTTTGCGAAAGGATTGACTACTTCATGTCATGTTTTTGAGATGTAAGCTTGCGAGCATCCAGACCACCAATCTATACAATTCTGATCTATTACAAAATCAATCCCTAGATCGCAGGGTACGCCGCAAAAGCAAGTCAATACTGGCGGTATTTTTCTACAAAACACCCATTTTCGGTTCATAATTTTCATAGACGAACCTTCCGAATCGACCAAAAAAGAAAGGAGAGGAAAAAATTAAAAAAGCAACCCTTCATGAGCAAGAAGAGGCGGAAGGGTTATGCCTATAATAACGTTTTCCCCATATATATCCAACCTTTTTTGCAATGCATCATTTAGGTAGATCCTTTTACGACATTCAATACAACTTTGATAATTTTGAAAAATTAAAGGGTCTGTAGGTATATAAAAGTTAGACGTAAGATAAACCAACGAATTATAGGTGTATAAGTAAATTAGTAAGTTGCTGAAATGTTAGAAATTTGATCATAAATTATGAGAAACATGGTTAATTAGGAGAGAATATTGAAATTATATTCACAATTCAAATCTGATAAACAATCGAAGAAACCCACAGTCATTCTGTAAACCGTCATTCTTTCACTCAAGTGAAAGATCAATTTGTCACGAGCCACATTTTACCACGGTCAGTGATAACGTTCTTGAAGTCACGAAAATACCCCCACCTAAGAAAATCAAGGGAGACACTATCCCCAGATATGGAAAAAGCGGAGTCACGTAAATTCGCCGAAGAGTCACGTTTTTGGAAAACCTCACAATGATATAGACATCTATCCCCAAGAAGCACAGAAAACCCCCAAGGAAGCCACAAAATACAGTCATGGTACCGGTCACGAAAAATATATGTTTTCCTCAGGCCTTCAGGGAGTCATCCTGGGTGTCCAGATAGCCACGAAGTGCAGTCACGGGGCCAATGACGAACCCGGTCACGAGAATGACACGTTTTTTCCTGACCTTCAGGAAGTTGTCTCAGTTGAGTGCCCTGTAAGCCCCCAGTACCTAATGTGTGGAGTCATTCTCGATCCCCTCAGTCACGCCTGACGAGTTGAAACTCTTCCAATAGATAGAGACCCATCAGGATGTTTTCGATCAACTAACAGCATCACTCACCACCGAACCCATTTTAGCATATCCCGATTTGATAAGCCCTTCATCCTGGCTACAAATGCCTCAGGGGTTGCTGTTGGTACCGTCCTGTCCCAGGAATATGACGGAGAAAGGAGACCACAGAGGGAGGGACAGTTTTGCCCGCCTGGGGCGCCGGCGGCATTCTGGACAACGTAGGCACCAGCCTACCATTCCACCCTACAACGTACGTTAATATTCTTCCCACATTCACGAATCCAGTGACACATTCAGTTTTAATGAACATTCAGTTTTATTGACTGTTAAAAAGGTTACACACAGAGAGAAAAATAGATCTACAGAAGAGGGAAAATGCTACAAATAATTACTCAAAGCTCAATTATTACTCATTATATTTCTGTGTTAGATAGCCCTTCTGCACGGAAATCTATGGCAAAATATCAAGATGTTAGCTGTGCCCGCAAGCTTTGCTCGCTCGTAAAAGACCTAGATTAAGATTACAGTTATAACCAATAATATTTCCTAGCATTCAAATCACTCGATACCCGGTCAGGAAGGAGCCCGCCGTTTCATTCGTCTCTTGATGTTCCTGAGGTGGCTGCTGTCAATGTTCAACTTTCTAAGGTGAACGGAGTGAATTCAATTCACTCAGCTGATCAGGATGGAACCCGACATTTAACTTGTCTCATGATGTCCCATAAAAGCTCCCTATTCAATTTAAACTTCCCAGGGTGAACAGGAGAGAATGTAGCTCAATCAGCTGATCAACATGGAGCTTGTCAATTCTTCCGTATTTTGATGTCCCAGAGAGGCTCCCAATCAAATTTCAAAATTTTTAGGTGGAACGTGGTGATAACAGCTGCTCTGTTACCTACATTGCTGGCCTTTGGATGAAAGACTTTCATGGAATACCCATGTGCTCACATTGGCCCAGGTTCTCAGGAAGACAGTTTATCTTTTGAGGTGCTTATTTTATGGAGTGTCAGACAAAATCCTGAAAAACGCGTACTACGGCCTATTTGAGTGACGTCTGACCTATGGGATCCTTCTATGGGGGAACTGTCGCAGTACCACCTCTCTTTTCCGACTTCAAAAAGCGGCTATTAAAATATTATGCAGAACTTCTCCAGATGCACATTATAAACCCCTGATTGGGAGGATGAGTCTCTAAACACTTCCAGCGCTCTTTATTCTGTTCATTCCTGTACGAGAATGGAGCGAAATTGACTTTTATCCGCGTTTTGATGATCACCATGAATATGACACCGGATACAGGGACATGCGTTCAGCGTCATCGTCTCATGTTGGCATAGCGTAGAAGTCCTGACTTCATGGGTGTTAAGATCTTTGATGGACTCCCTCAACATCCCAGGCCACTCCCTCTCAAAAAGTTTAATTGAGAATCAAGGAGGTAGGTACTGATCATCATCACTCCCGACACTGTAGACAAGCTTTCAACAGAAGTGTATTCAACAAAAATAATAGTATTTTGTATCAATAGTATATAATACTAGTTGGTTCACCCTTGCGTTGCACAGGTTGACTTGAACATAATCAAATAGCCTGTGACCCAAGTTAAAGTCTGATTTAATTCTGATAGATTCGCCCACTCATATCCCCAGTTGGTTGAGTGACTTTCAAAACGCTTTAACATCCTCCCCTACACCCCCTCCCCACTGGATCAGATTTTAAAAATGTGAAAAAAGTAGTCTTTGACTTGAATTAGAGTAATCCAAACATAGTAGATCAAAATTAGCCAAATCGGTCCAGCCGTTCTCGAGTTTTAGCAAGACTAACGAACTGCAATTGATTTTTATATATATAGACTATTATCTCTTACCCTCTAATTCTATTATGTCTTACTATTATGTGAAATTTATATTGCTATTGCTTTAAATTGCTAATAAAGGCTTAAAAAATGTATGGTGTGCTGGTTAATATTCATTTATTTTTTAACTGTTCTTTGTTTTTGAGGATTTTAATACGGCTGAACACCATCTCAAGAACTTGCTTTGCTAAAATTATAATTCAAATCGGTTCTACCCTTTGAGCGTTGTTGCGTTTACTTTTTTTTCAACTCCCCTCAAAGGCGGAGAGGACACACACACTCAAAAAAACTTTTTTTATTTTTTATTTATTTTTAAGTTTTAAGCCCCACCTCAACCAGAAGGGTCATTAGCGGCATTAAACAAGGTGTCTAAAGGGACACTGGAAGTGGCACGACTCTAAGGGGAGCCATGCTGACATCCTTGACTAAAAAGGAGCACCATCATGAACTCCACTGGCATATTGGGGGGGGGGGGGGGATGAGGGGTGCAGTGATAACCACAGCTTAGCCCCTCAAGTGGATAAAATAAATAAATAAAATAATACAACTAAGACTAGATTTAAAATAGGCTAATATACTTTATACATGCTACTATATACAATCAGCAAAAAATGAAATAAAAATGTAACTAAGTTCGTATTAGAGCTCAGCGGCTCTCAGGTAAACAACAGGGATCGGACCTTGTCTGGTCCGGTTAATACATCAACCCACTGAGGGGGCTGTTGCTGGACTCGGAGGTCCACAAGGGCTGGGCAGTCCACCAAAAATCCTTTTAGCTCGGATATATTGCTTGCCGCAGACCATTTCAGTCATACCTAATAATTCACATACATAACAAACAACATACATACAAAACTGTTCAATATAATTTAGAAAACTACATCGATGGAGGCATCATGAAAACTGAAATCCATTGAAATTATAACAGTTGATCAATCATTGTAGTTAAAGAGGTTTTTATTGAGTTTACAAGCGATTCTATTTACACTCATGTTTCACCCTTAGGGAGAGCAAACGGATGTTCGTACAGCAGTTCGGGTGGACTGATTCTATTCAGTGAAGTGATATCTACTAGAATAAACAGAAAAACTTGAATTGATTCGTTTCGACGTCATACGGTTGTCTAGTTCGTTGACCATGCTGATGTGCCTCTCTATGTTACCTAAACATGATCGTAAATAGCATTATCCCATGTTTATATTAGGTATATAGTCAAGCGATCTATTTGGAAGGGCTATCTAATGCCGAGAATAATAATATGTTGTGTAATAATTTTCGTCTATTTCCTAATGTGATCGCAAACCTTCCATATGTTTTTGACTCCGAAAGAATCCACATTCATGAAACCTCAGCGATCTCTGCCTGTAGAAATGCCCTTTATGACTGGCACCACCTACCCAAACAAAAAATTTCAAATACGAAAACTGTACTGAAGCCGATAGAAAACATAGGCACAGAATTTGAGCTTAGAGATGTTGAATCAACAACCTTACGAGAATAACAACAGTACCTATACTTAACGAGATCTTGCGAGGTCTGACATAGCTGACATAGATTGGATACAGACTTATAGAGCTCCTAGAACTAGAATTAGAAACTTATTAGATCCCTTCCCTATAAATCCAGCATTTTTTCTTGCTTTGCAATACGTTCACATGTATTTTATTGCTATTAAAGAGCTCTGGTGACCACTAACGAGCCCTTAACGTCACCCTAACGTACCCAAAAGGGACATTACTACATAGTACGTAGGACATTTAGAAGGGACGTTAGTAACATCGTACGTTAGAATGGCTCATTTAACGTCACCTGTTTGGGGATCTAAAGGCACACGACACATGTATAACCTTTCGGTAATATAACACTACTGCAGTCACCTTCGAACCCTGTTTATTAAGTTCGATTACTTCCTACTTTAGGCACTCTGCGTCTGTGTTACAACCTCCTGTACTGTGCTTATTATAGTTTTAAACTTTTAAAAAATACTTTTACTTATAAGTAGTCTTGCAACTAGTACCTAGCTAAAAACAACGGTGTTCATAGTGTTCAAAATGATGGAAGAATCGTACCATCAGGTAATTAATTCAGTTCTATTGAAGTATGTAGGTACCTACATAGGTACCGTATGCCCACATTTTTCAAGTTGCTACACTCATTTCCCATATCGCCAGTCTCATTCTCATATTATAAGCTTGAACCACGATAAATCCTAGTAGATATTATTAATCACTTCTCTTTACTCTTACTTTTTTTGCAGTTTTTATGCGAACAAAAATAAAATTTGATTCGGATGACGACCTAATTTTATTGAAAGAGGTGGCCGCTGAAAATCCATTTGATGACAGCGGAAAGTAGAAAATAATTGCATTGAAAATGAAGAGAATCAGCCAAGGTACACAAGCCGGTTGATTACACCAAATAAAGATCGCAAGATACATACATCATCAAACCCTATAATAGTATTCCGTTATAATAAATTGTAGGCGTTCACATCCCGAAACCTGAGATCATCTTCTCTCAAAATTTGAAGATCATTTTCAAGAATGGAATGTGGGAGGGACTAGGCTGCAACGGAAAGAACTTCCCTTCTCGAGGAAATTCGAGAAATGAAGAGGGATTTCCTGGGAAAAAAGAAACCAAAATTGAAAGAAACATCTGACGCTAAAAGTTCCGTTTGCCTCTATTTTTGTTTGCGGTTCGCGTGAATGTCTGAAGAACCGAGAATTTTATTTTTCAAGTTAACACAGTTAATTACTTTCCAGGGGGGCGCTAAATGTTGTTCAAGGGGGAAGTAGAAAAATCATAAATCATTGGTGGCGAAGAGATCATTAATCATTGATTGTAGTTCGCAGATGCTAACAGAGTTCACGTTGACCAGCTCTAGCGACAGCAAACAGAACGTAGTGCTTTGTGTAGGAACCGATAGAGTGCAGTTGCGTCTGAAAACTCTCTCTGGTTAACATGTGGTAGGCGGGGGGGGGGGACCACTCATCGCATTCAACAACCGTCTCAGAGCTCGCGAGAAGTTACTACGAAACAACTCCTATACCTTACCGGTACCGTACGGTAGCTTACCTACCTGTATTATATAGAGAAGAAGGCACCTCATTATCGACACCCATTTTTTACATCTACATTTTTATACATTTTAACTTTTATGAATACCGATAGATAGTGTGAAACATGGAAACCCCGACAGTGAGTGAAGCTCCGAATTCTTAGACAAATTGAAAAATTTACTGATGTTATGTTTCACACTACTTATCAGTGTTCATAAAAATAAAACCATTAAAATCATTATAACATAGAATCGTTATAACGACAATATGAGAAAACCTCCAGGCTCATTCTAGGTGCTGAGCAGGAAGTTAGTTGGTACCTACCTACCTTACAATCCATTTTATCTATAGATTGACTCTAATAGTATAGTACACAAACCACTTATTTATACACATAAATAATAAATAATAATAATAAATAGTAAATATTTATTTAAGAATTTATTTTATTTTATTTATTTATTCATTAATTAGGGAGGAGGGGCCAGTGTTTGACACATTAATAGAAATTTTGACTTTGACAAGCAATTAATTCATGTTTTTTTGTTTGTTCAAACTTGAATCTTACATCTATTGCTGCATCAGGATGTCCTAAAACTGCTCAGCATTGAAAAAACCACTAATTCAAGCCACAAAACATCAACAATTCGTTCTTTCGAAATCAATTTTTTGACCCAGTATTTGACAGCCAAAGTTTCGGTGATTGACACCCTATGATTGACACAGCAGTTCTTCTGCAATATTAATGATTCAGTTTATGAACAAAACATTTATTTCAACATTTTATAAATAAAATGAGCATCTTACATAGAGACAAAGTTGAAAATACAATGTTTTCTCAATACCATAGGTAGGTACGATTCGTTTCGAACGGTAAATTAGCAGCTTGTGAATTTTAAGTATGTATTTGTATAAATATAAAAAATCAAGAACGAATAGAGAAGGTAGCACCTGTCAATCACTGAGGGTAGTATCAGTTTGGGGACTAGTAATTGACATTTTACATTTTCATATGTTACTTATCTTTGATTATTTCCAAAAAATGATAGCATAAATGCAATCCCATGAAAAACTGATTGAGAAAAGCCATAGGAGCAATCGAATTTGAAAATTTGAAGGGCATGGTGAAGCAAAATAAAACACTTACCTTCTTAGCGAAATCACAAGAAACAGTAACAAAGAAACAAAGACATTGTAAGTAAACTAGACCCACTCGTAGCGCTAGTGTCGCATTGCAAATTGAATGGTCTTTAGTCGGCCATATTGGGGTCAACATCGTTTATTTATGTGCAATGAAGGTTGTATTATTATAGTTCATCTACTCATGAAATTTCTTTGATAATGCACAATGGTTAAAGTGCGTGCGGCATTTAACTGCACAAATCGCAAAACTGAAGACTGCACACTCTCATTTCACAAGTATAGATTTTCACTATTTCCTAAAGATTATTTTGATCCATTGTAGGCCTCTTGATATGGTAACTCAGTAGGTACCTATTGTACGAGTAGTTTCGAATTTTGGTCAGGGCTGAACAATAATAATTTTCTTCTTACTAACTTATCAATATGTATGAGCTACAAAGCTTCAAATTAATCTAAAATTTTTTGTTTTTTCCATAGATTTTCTTTAAACAAGAAATTGAGATAATTTAATGAAATTGTGTTTTGTATTGATATTGTGTTGTATTATTGTAAATTGTATTGGTACACTATGTTCATACTCCTTGCCCCATCCAGGTGAACCCATGGTGTTTGTAAAACTGTGTCTTATATGTACAAGATATTGTCTCAATATTCAAATGCAGAGCGATTCTTCTGTTACTTTGAAAGAATGGTTCTGAGATAACTGCTTTTGAATAATGGAAGGATCTTTCACTTCAAAATACCTAACTAACTTATGCCCTAACTATTATAAGTACGGTATGAAAAGTATCTACAATATCGTCACTACGCAAAACTACATGAAATCATATTGGTAAGTAATGCATGCATTACACGGACGTTATGAATGGATTTTATATAATTTTGGTGAGAGTTAAAATAAGAGAAAAAACAAAAATATCATGACTTCTCAAACCCCCCCCCCCCCCCCCCCCAATTAACTCCCTCCACCGACAGCAAATTCAAATAATAAAACTTCCAGTATGAAATTAGAAGCTCCTGACATATTTTTATAACCTAGACCGAATTTATAATCGAATTTAAAAACTGATCTCGAAAATAGTTGAATCATCATGATTTATTACTATTACCTCCTCCATTCTTCCTCTTCCATGATGAAATTTGAAAATCCTAATATACCTTCCAAAACTAGACAAAATTCTTAATTAAACAAAAAAGAATCACAAAAATCTAACGATATTAGTTAAAACATCATGATATACCTATTACTGTTATCCCCTCCATTCACCCCTTTTCATAATGAAATTTTAAATTCCTGATATACGATCCAAAACTAGATCAAATTCATATATGAACAAAAAAAGAATCACGAAAATCGGACGAGAATTTTGGCCTGGGCAGTGTCGAAAACATTTGTCTCACACACACACAGACATACCTACACGTATGATTTTTTTCACGGATTCGGTCTTAGAATAGTCTAAGATTTTGTATGCGGTTACCTTTTTTCTCATGCTTAGGTTGTTCCCTTCCCTCCTGGATCAATTCCAATAGGCGTCCCTCTTATTAATGAAGCCTTGCCTGTAAGACATAGCTTCAGAGGGACGTCCTAAAAATTACCACTGGAAAGCTTATTGTAATACGTAAAATCTAATAATAATATATAAAAAATTATTGTATTGTTATGCGTATCATTTATTATGGTTTAGCCTATTCCATTATTGAATATGGTATTATATTATGGGGTGGAGCATGTAAATCGTACGTTAGTAAAGTGCAACGTATGTAAAACCAGTTAATTAAAATTATTCTAGGTAAAACGTCAAGGTACCCTTCTGCTAAACTATTCAAATATTTTGATGTTAAAACTATTAGATAAATTTTCTTGTTTCATTCTTGCATTCTCATGTATATAATACTGGAATCTGTGAGGAACATGTTTCTACATTTCTAAGCACAAGAAACTATTCTAATTCGGGAATAGTATTGCCAAGAGCTCATACAGAGTTCTACGAGAGAAGTGCATATGTTACTGTTTTAAAATTTCTGTTTGATAATAATATTAATTTGTCTTACTTTCACAGTTTGTCAAGTTTTAAGAAGGTAGTAAAATTGTACATTTAAGTTTAGTTAGCCTTCTTTTCAGTGAATTTTTGTTTTTCATGGAAATTTATTTCGAATTTAGTGTTTTAGTGCTTTTATTTATTTATTTTTTTTTTTTTTTTTTTCCTTTCAATAATTAGGCTTTCGAGAGTTTTTGTTATTTAGTCTTAATATATGACGACTATGCTTGGATTTGCGACTCCACCAGATAGCACAAGTTCTTAGGAACTTATTTTCTGGTGGGCGTCAGTTGTTTCTTATTTACCTATCAGTCGTACTGTCGACAATTTTCTTCACATGTATTATTTTGATGCCAATAAATAAATAAATAAATAAATAAATATAACAATTATTATTAATTTATTATTCATTCTCAAAACCATGTAAAACTCTACTCATTTGCAGGAGTATGAGAGTAATTTATTGTTTTCTTCATCAACAAGATTAGATAGCTGAAAATCTGATCGTACCTTTCATTCTGGAACCAATTAATTTTAATTGACATGAGGCCTAAATGTAATGTGCAAAAATCCTATAATACCAGATTGTACAGAATCGTTGCTTATTTCCAATAGAGTCCATTAGCATTCTGACTAAATAAGTTTGTAAATCGTCATAGTTGGTTAAATATTCCAAAGACAAGCAGCTCCCACAGTTTGTGTCTCTGTTGAAAATATTGCGAAACATTCATTAACAAACTGTGTTGTCATCATAATAATTGACGTTTTTAATGATTCTAGACTAGTTTTCATCAAGATAATACAAAATACGTTTTCTACGAACGCTTATTCAAAACTCTCAACATAGTAGCATAAACTAGCTAGCCTTACAATTCAAAACGCTGCAAATTATTTCACAAAGGTTTATTATTTTTTCAATTGAGTATGATCGTAGTTTTAGTTGGCTTGCGTACGTCATAAGGCCCGTCCAGACTCCTCGGCGTGTCCTATTTCGAGTTGCCACAACCTATACTTCTATAATTATATACGCATGTTTATATTTCTCGATTTGAGCTCCTATCTATTCAAATAGTTATTGCCTTAATAATATTATTATCTAAGTACGTACGAAAAGTCGAGAGGATATGTTAATAAATATGCGTAGGAAAACCATTGGCATTAACACACAAATTAATTAATATGACCTAGGAAAAAACATATATTCATGCCTCGAAGGAACGCTGTACCCACCTCATGGTGTCGCGGCGCCTCCTCTCACTCCACCCCCCGCTCACCACCCTCACCACCCACCGTGACCCCCTGCCAAGCGTGCCAGGCGTGCGTCTAACACGTCCTAAAAGACACTTTTTCGTCCGTTTTTGGCCCATAGCATCTATGCGAGTAAAGCGATCGGGTTGGTTAAACGTTAGGACCAACTAGACCCCAAATGGAGTCTATGTGCGAAAGAGCAGGTTTTTTAAGTCAATTCTTAGGCCTTTTATGGCCCGGACGGCGGACACCGGACGGCGGACGGCGAACGGACATTTCAAATTTGGATTCTACGCACCTTGAAACGTAAAGTGACAACGTTTGAGGGGGGGGGGGTTATAAAAATTTTTTGCTACACGATCACATAGGCTTATTATTGGAAATAATAAACCAAAAAGGGCGCGTGAAGTTGACCCCAATATGTCCGCCAATGCTCTGTTCAATTTGCATTGGACGACGACTGAGATCCACGTACAGTTGTAGGGCCTTGCAAAGAAATGACAACACGAGGTTCTGTAACCTTCTCGAGGGTAACACGAGGAGGGTAACCTTCTCCAGATTTCACAGAACCCGCCTGAAACCTTTTCCCGCCTTTGTTCTTTACTGAGAAGGTATTTGTCTCAAAATTCAAAAGGATCAAGCCCGTAAAACACTTTTATGCCTTATTATTTAAACTTTTTGGTGATATGTCAATCACTGGGTCTTTGTCAAACACTGGTCACTCCACCCAATTTTTTTTTTTCTCTCTCACTACTGAACGTAGGGAAGCTATGTGTTCGTACAGGAAATCGAAAAAATTATGGCATCCAAAATCGAAATATCCACTTGTTTCATGCGTTTCAAAGCACGCTGATCAATTTTCGTTCCGTTTCTGTCAGTCTGTGGTGAATCCTAGTCACACTCAAAACTATACCAAGTTTTAGTCCGATTTTGATTAAATTTCAGGGCTTGTTCACGTTAGCTCCTATACTTCAACTCTCCTCCTATACTTTAAATTCCGGCGAATCAATAGTAGCCTGTGCGCTTGCGGAAACATTAATTTCTTATTACGTCGATTTTGCATCCAATATTAGTCCAATGTCATTTACACTCGAATGGGGTATACGTTTCAGAAAGATCACCTATGAATTATATCGCGATTGTTTGAGTGAGATCCAATTTTTTTCGAACTCGGGAGGTTGTTGGGTATATTGTCCAAGACAATGTCCTATGTATTTTATCGCTTTTTTAATGTTTTTAAAATTTAATTTATTTATTTTTATTTACCCTACGCCATGTTAGGTCTGCGGCTCTTCTGCCATATGACCTCGAGCAGCCCAATAAAGTTTCGCCATTTTCACCCAGTGGGTGTCGTCCGGCGAGAAAGAAATCGCGATATTTATCGCGATTGGTTGGATATTTAATAACTATTGCGAATTGGTTGACTCTCCGAGGCTAATGCATAGTGGGTCCAATTCCCGATTTATCGGTACAAAACTCATGTCGTAGAATTTTCCTTCTATGCCCAGTAAGTAATTCAGCTTGCTAAAACTCGCCTTTGAAACACATAATCAATCTAACTAATCTATAATCACATTTTTCGGATCCGATCGGGTAGAGAGAAGCAGGTATGTTTCCAATAGGCCAGTGCTAAAAGCCGTGCTAACTTCCCTGCTTATTTTTAAAATGTTTTTATAATTTTTAATACTCCTTGGGAAATTTCCTTGATGTTTTAGACCAGGGGTCTCCAACCTTTTTTCCTGAAGGGCCACATTATAAAATATTTGCGACAAGGCGGGCCAACAATTTACTAATATTTTCCGAGGGAGCGGGATACAAGAAAAGAAGTGCAGAAAGAAAGGAGCAGAAGGTTAATTTTGGCACTTGAACCCAAGCAGCAGCGAATCCTGAATCGAGTAAAGGGCGCATCTCAGTGTGTACCAACTGCTGCAGATGGGCAAGACCTCTGTGCTGATGAATTTAGGGATGCGCTTGCACTTCGTTATGGACATGTGCCGAACAGCCTACCTGCACGTTGTGACGGTTGTGACGCCTTGAACTGTTTGAAAGGAGGGCTCGTTAAAAGAGGGCATGACAGCTTGAGAGATGCTTGCGCAAATCTAGCCGACCTAGCTTGGGGAGGTGTAGCTATTGAGCCAGTCTTACGGGAAGCAACAAACTCAACACCAGCACTGATCGCTGACATCATGGTTCGTGGGGTCTGGCAACACGAGAGACCGGCGTTTTTTGACACGCGCATAGTAAATGCCGACGCCGTCTCTTACAGCAACCAGACCTGGGACGTCACAGGACAAGCTGCTGCCCAAGCAAAACACATAAAATACGACTGGGCGGCTGAAGAAGTGCGTGGGTCTTTTGCTCCCCTAGTAGTATCATGTGATGGGGCCCTCCATAAAGAGTTTTCTTTGTTCCTGAAGCGGATGGCACACACGCTGTCAGAAAAATGGAATAAGCCTTTCTCCCGTGTGTTAGGGTGGGTCCACCCAAAAACGCAAATAGGTATAATCAGGGCCATCAATCAGCGAATTCGAGGAACGCGGCGGAAAATTAGGAGTCTTGGGACGGAAGACGGGGCAGGGGCTATCGGGGAGGATTACGAACAAGGAAGACTTTGATGAAGCAGACGATGAAGAAAATACATCACCCGATCCATACTTTATTTTGTTGATATTTTGTTGAAACAAATTTAACAATGGAAAATTTGTTAAATGGTAAAAAAATAGATCATTGAATCGTTTCAAATTATTTTAAATCAAAAGATGAACCATCCTATCTCTGAAAATATCATCGACAGCGGATGAAAACTGTATAGAAGTCATGCTTGTTTGGTAATGATACGATCGTGATGAAACTCAGTCGGGCTAATCAAATCTTCATTTCCCAAACCCTCCGAATTTGAGCGAAATCGGTCGAATAGACATAGAGAAAATTACGCTTGATGGAATTTATGTATGAGCATGCGCAGTGAAAACTATTAATTTTGGAGTGATGACATTTATAGGGAACCATCCTCAGCCTAACCCGCATTTTCAAAGAAAATGTCATCATATCGACTGAAAACTGTTGCACAGAATCATGGCAACATCCATTAGGGATCTCAAGGGGTCCGATCCGCATATTGCCTAAACGTTTGAACAAAATTGAATGAAAACGATGTAACAAGGAGACCAGGAATTATGAAACGCAAATTCTCCTCCTTCTTCCCAAAATCTTTTTCGCTCCTCTCGGCCTACAGAGCCCCGAAATCGAAAACACGTGAACTAAGTTAAAACAGGAAAAACACTCGTTGTGGCACAAAAATGAAATAAAATAAAGAAATTAAAAAAAAAAATCATGATTACAATTAAAATAATTGAGGAGTCCAGGGGAAGAATGATTTTAGTCACACAAAATTGAAACGGAGAAAACTGAAGTTTAATATTCCACTATAAATTACACAATTATATTGCACAGTAAAATGGTTAACAAAAATATCTGTTAAATCATAAGATTACTAAGAATCAGTATTGATAATAAAAAACTCCGTGAAAAAAAATTAGAGAAATAAGTTAAAAATTGAAATTACTAAAATTGGTGGGACATAAATCGTTTTTTCCTTAAAAAATTAACTTTGGTCAACCAGCTGGTCTCGTCAAAATCGTTGTCACTCTCATCGGTTTTTTCTTCATTTCCCACGTTCGTGACCGTTACCAAGCTCTCGTGAAAGCTTTTCGAGGTTTCATTGATCAAGAATTTTGACAACTTGATCAAATCCTTCATTTTAGCCTTCATGGAACGCCTGTCGGGTAATTTCAGGGGACATAAACATTTCTTTCCCAGGAGCGGGTGGACTAAAATCAGTCTTCCCCAGCACACGACATTTTCTATTGCATGTTTTACTGTGACTAAGATTGTTTTTCCTGGAAACGATGTCACCATGCGATAGTACTTCTCATTCCTCACTAGATGGCTCTAAAACCTCAATTTTCACAAAAAGTGGACTAAAATCATTCTTCCCCTGGACTCCTCAATTGCAATTTAATAATACTTTGATAAAATACAGAAATTAAAAAATCAAACAATCATAATTACAATTAAAATAATTACAATTTAATAATTAAAAATTTTGGAGCCATCGCAATCGCTTCATCTTCTGCAAAAATTTGCTAAAAACGTGGTTTCCCTAAAAAATCCTTTAAAAGTAAGCTCGGAGACGGATTGTGATAGAAATTTGGGCTTGACGGAGTTTTACTCCATTTTCGGTCGTTTTACTCAAAAAAATGTTCATGCTAATCTGAATCTACTCTGTAAAATATTTCGTGAACAAAATAATGCATTTCGAAAATTTTTTGTCCGATATTTTAACGTTTTTTCCCCTCACTACCGAAGGTTTTGTGTTCGTGATTGAGGTCGGAAAAATGTTTATTCTCCAAAATCAAAATTTGCTCTTGGTTTTTGCGTTTCAGAACTTGCTGATCAATTTCGGTACCGTGTACATCTGTCTGTCTGTCTGTATGATGTCTATCTGTGTGTCTTATGTCTGTCTGTCTGTCTGTGGTAAATCCTTGTCACGCCCAAAACTATACCAAGTTTCAATCCGATTCCGATGAAATTTTCAGGGATTGTGCGGGTTAGCTCCTAGACGGTCCTCTATGATGCCGTCTAATTAATAATAGCCTGTGCGCATGCGCAAACGTGAATTTCTTATAAGGTCGATATCTGATCATCTGTTGGTCCGATTACGTTCAAACTCGGTATGTGATTCCTCGGTCTAGAAAAATACCCTCTAAATTATATTGCGATTGGTAGAGTAATAACCATTGCGCAAGCGCAAAACTAATATCGATAGACACAGACATAACTCCGATTCTAACGAAACGATTTTGATGAAATTTTCAGTGATTGTGCGGGATAGCTTCTAGGCGGTCACCTATAACTTTCAGTAGTCTGTGCGCATGCGCAAACGTTAATTTATTATAACGTTGATTTCTTATCATCTATTGGTCCGATTTCGTTCAAACTCCGGGAGTAGATGGGTATATGTTCCGGAAAAACGACCTATGAATTATATCGTGGTTGGTGGGATAATGACTATAGGGGATGCGCAAAACTAAAATTGATCAACACAGACAAAACTCCGAGACTGATGGACCGATTTTTATGAAATTTTCAAGAATTGTGCGGTTTAGCTCCTAGACGTCCCTCTATAAATTTCATGGCCTCGGGATTAATAGTAGTCTGTGCACATGCGCAAACATTAATTTCTAATAACGCCTACCTATAAGAACTCTCGACTCAAACTTTATTCATCAACTAATTCTATACGTCCATGTTACAATATGTGAGAAAGCTATACTGCCCACCCAACTTGGCAGACTTTTTTTTTTAGACCTTTTGGTTGCAACCTCTCACCTCCCTATGAATTCACATCATAACTCAGTACAGATAAATTGCTGATATTCCGTTATTTTTAATGAGGTCCATGTGATATCCACGGCTGTACGGATTGGAATTAATGGATCGATGAGCCCCCCCCCCCCCCACCCCCTCCGTCATCTGACAAGCCAAAACTTTTCATTCCCTTCAAAAGTTGAAAACTGAAGGTTCCTAATTTGACAGTCACGAGAGTAATTTGCTCGTCGCACCTGAACAAGCGGAAAATCGATATAGTCTCTCTGAATTTAGATTCTACGCACCGAGCGTTGAGGCACATATAAGCAGAAAAAACGACAATTTTCTCCACTTCATGGAAAATCATTGAATGTAAACCGTGTATTTTCATATCCACATTTCAATGGTTCTCTTGAGTGGTGAAAACTCATTCGATTTGTTTCCATGCTAGATACACATTGAGAAAACAACAAGATACAGATTTACCGAAAAGGGGAAAGGAAACCAAAAACATAGCTGTGTTAAAATTAATTTTGATCATTGCCTATATGTTAAAAGATGTGATTATTCTAGCAAATGCTTTTCAACAATGCGTGATTAAGGGGATCGAGTCCGTTATGTGACAGCAAACTTGGAAGGCCGCCCGCCCTGACCACTGTCTGAATTTTGGATTGACTACTTGATCAGTTTATCTAGTCAAAACTAGTGTAAGCTCGTCTACAATCCTTTTAAGAGAGATTTTACTCAGATCAGTTTTTTGCTAAGATCAGTGGACTTGATGTTCGCATCTCAAAATGACATAACTTCAAGCAGTCAATCACTTAGTAAAAATTCATATTAGTTGAACTCTGGCAGGCAACATATCAGTTGAAAGTTTGTACACATAACCGAGTAGATCCAACTTTTCTCTTTTTTCTTAATTTTTGTTATGTTGAAATGCGAGGAATTCCTCCTCTCCCGTAGCATTTGATGAAAAAGAAGTATTCTCCAAAATCATATTCGAATTTACCTTATCCCTTGCTTCTAGTCGACACAAGTGGAGCCCTAATGTCCCACAAGTTCACTAGACGACATTATAACTCACTCTTAGACAGTTTTTTCAATACGTTCACAAAAAACTACTAAGTTCCTAGATAGCAACGTATAAACTACACCGTAAACCGTTAGACGAATTCAACACACAGCGCCTCGCCGGGGTGGACCTCCGTACCCTCCTTCGTTTCCACCAAGAGAAAAGGCCAAACATTTTGAGTAGAGTCACCCTACCAAATTTCTACATCCCAGGGTGAAAATGAAAGAATTAGGGTAACTCAGCTGATCCGGAAGGAGCCCATAATTTCATTCGTCTCTGAATATCCCAGAGAGTCTATCAAAAAATATTTGCATGAAGCTCTCAATAAATGCCTGTGAGTATGCGTGTAGTATGTGCCTGTGTGTCTATGTGTACGCTTGTGTGTGAGTTTATAATGATTCATTATATAAATTTTAACATAAAATATATATCTAAATTGAATAGAAAATAAAAATAATGGCATTTTAACATTTTACACATGCAGAGAATTATATTCGCATAAACGTTGGCCATACTCAGAATTGATTCACGATACCTACTTTATATTTGGCCCACGTCGCAGAAAAATCATGATGTACGGCCTCCATAGCCTGTTCACTGTAAAAGCCGATGCCATTTCCGTGTTTGGTACAAAATTCTTCCACATGAAAGAAAACCGTGTGAACTTTTGGTGTCACTGGAATATCCAAAGATAAATATGATGCTTTGAATTCATTGATGTATTCAATGAATTTTGGATCCAGCCTGACAGAGAAAGATGCTTTGACAACTTCATTGAACTTCTGGAAAGCATCAACGTATTTTAAACAACCCATGCTACAGTTTGAACGCAACAAATCAAGTTTCTGTAGCAAAATGCGGCAACTTTTTCCTTTGAACGAATTCGTTGATGCTTTTCAGAAGTTCAATGAAGTTGTCAAAGCGTACACAGGCGCATACTACACGCATACTCACAGGCATTTATTAAGAGCTTCATGCAAATACAGGGTGAGTCTCTCGCAAATGCAAAAAAACTGGGTAAAATACATCAAAAATGGAGTAAAATGCCGCCAACTGCATATTTTTATCTCAATCCGTCCTCAGGTTTTTTCAGGAAAATGTTTTTTTTTTCCTTTTAAACTCAACTTTCTTCACTTTACTTCATTTAATTTTAATTTTTGACCACATTTTCGGAATCAGCACTAAATTTACTATAAGAATAGTGTACTTGGGTTCTTGAAAAGTACCATCCAAAGGCCTTCACATCAACTCAAACGTTGTCGATTTTGAAAAATTAATATTTCTTAAAATCTTTAAAACTTTACTACTTTTTTAAAAAGAACCCTAGAAACTGGCAAATCTCATGAAAGCTGCTTCGTGAACAGGAGTTTTTCAATGAAATTGTTGGTTTTCTCGAAAGAGACCCTCCATGAACCAACGAGTATGGGGTCGGTTTCTATGTATTTTTTCTCGCTGATCGAATGGAAACTCTTGCAGATCTCTCAACTACGTTATAATCTACACTTTAATTAACTAGTTTTCCCCATAAAACACATACATTTAATCGTAACAAACAAACTAAACATTTGCGATTTTAAGTGTAAAACTCGGTTATAACGGAGTTGGAGAGATCTACAAACGTTACCACTCGATACGATGTTACATACTCGTAGGTTCATGGAGGGTCATCTTTCGAGAAAACCAACGATTTCATTGAAAAACCCACATTTTTTAACATTAAAACATCATTTTCTCCACTAAATAACAAAATAAAAGTAAACTTGATTATACCGTTGGAAAGAGTATTAGACGAAGCAGCTTTCATGAGATTTGCCAGTTTCTAGGATTCTTTTTAAAAAAGTAGTAAAGTTTTAAAGATTTTCAGAAATATTATTTTTTCAAAATCGTCAATGTTTGAGCTGATGTGAGGGCCTTTGGATGGTACTTTTCAAGAACCCAAGTACACTATTCTTATAGTAAATGTAGTGCTGATTCCGAAAATGTGGTCAAAAATTAAAATTAAATGAAAGTGAAGAAAGTTAGTTTTAAAAGGAAAAAAAAACACGGTTTTCCTGAAAAAACCTTTATAAAATCATATCTCGAGAACGGATTGAGATAAAAATATGCAGTTGGCGGCATTTTACTCCATTTTTGATGTAGTTTTACCCAATTATTTTTTTTTTTGCATTTGCGAGAGACTCACCCTGTATAATCATTATTTTGTTCAATAAAATTTTGTTATTTTTGTTTTTCTAATTATATTTGATCACATAATAGGTCAGAACTATGATACTAGATGAAGATTCTATTGTATATGACACATAAAAAATATTTTTTTCTGAATTTTGGCGATTATAGCATATTTTCTAAAGTATCAATTAAAAATTCAAAAACTGAATTTAAAAAAAAACGGCTCAAGATTTCAATTTTTGCTGAATTATAATCCTAACATTTTCCCAAGTCATATTTCGAAAGAAAATTTGAAGGGCAAGCCAGGTCACATCCGATCGAGGACCACCGTGCTCCCTCAGCTGATCAGGAGCCCATGTCAATAATTTCCTAGTCCCAACAAATTTGAACTTCTTTGAACAGGAGAAAACGAGTTTAAGTTAGAAAAGATTAAAAAATAACGGAGATTTCAGCTAATCGTCTTTCACCAGACCACTTTACGAGTTTAAACTCCTAACGAGGTGGCTTGAGGAAAATCTCCCAAGCCCCGGCCAGTTACACTTGCCAATCTCCGTTTAGCCGTGATAAAAATGATATCGAGCAATATGGCCGCGCACCAACAGCTGATACCTACAGTTTGATTCACAGTTGAAGTTTATTGTTATTCAAGTTTTTGATGATGAATTCACGGGATTTATCGCTCGGATTAATTTTCGATTCCTCGGAAGAACACGATAGGTAGGTCAACTTGATCGAAATCAACAAATATTATAAAAAGTAAAATAACAACAAAAAATCAACGACTATTATAAATTATAGAGAACAAAATATTAATGATATTAATAATAAGTAAATAAGAAATAATAGGTTTCACGTTTGAAGCTCCAAACAAGTTCTAGAACACTAGATGAAAACTAGATAGTAACTAGGTAACTAGATAAAAACGGCGCGGGTAATAATTGGTCGTGGTTGTGATTCACTGCTTTATTGTCTTGATATGTCGGAAACATGGCGGGTTTTCAAACTTTCCTTTCAAATTGTCCAATTTTTCATTGGACAGTTTGCGGAATCTCCGTTAAGGAAACTCGATTATTCCAATCTGGGTTTAAACGAGTTTTGGGTTGGTGAAAGACGCCAAGGTTTGATCCTCGAGATTATATTTAATCGAGTTTGGCCAAACTCCGCTACATAAGTTGTTGGTTAAAGTGGCCCTCAGAGAATTTCCCTAACAAAGTACCACTTCCTAGGATGCACAAAAGCGAATTTAGCCCCCACAGCTGGTGAGAAAAGAGCCCATAATTTCAGTAATCTTCTAGTCCCAGAGAGTCTCCCGATCAAATT
The DNA here is from genome assembly GCA_030762985.1 of Adelphocoris suturalis. Classification (NCBI taxonomy): domain Eukaryota; kingdom Metazoa; phylum Arthropoda; class Insecta; order Hemiptera; family Miridae; genus Adelphocoris; species Adelphocoris suturalis. The sequence continues at coordinate 70,884,375 of CM061045.1, read as the reverse complement.
TCAACTTTTTAGGGTGAACAGGAGAGTACTTAGCTTACCCCAGCTGTTCAGGAAAGAGTCCATCATTTTATTGGTCTCTTGATGTCCCAGAGAGTCTCCCTACAAAACGCTTTTATTTTCGGAAAGGTTCAGGCAGCGACTGTTTTGCTGCTACTTCCGTGACACATTTCGGACTTGCAAAATGGTGTCACAATTGGTTTCGGAGAAAAAGACTATTTTTATTTAGGAATAGGTCTTAAAAGAGTTATACCTCCAGCGGCCAACTTGGAGCGAAACCTTAGGCGAACCAGACGCAATAGGAGTGGGCGACTGAAAAAACTGCCTAGAGCTCTTGTAAGATGATGATCTCCTGGTACAAGAAGGGAGTTATTGGCCGTAGAAATGTCGTGAAACACGATCATCGCATCGCGTTCAACCGTTACGAAATAGGCTTTTTATGCCGCTCTGTAACTCGTGCCCCGCCCGTCCGTCGTTTTTCTCCCGAACCACTGGACCGAAATTCCCGAAATGTGGCTAACAAAATCACCCCTTGGCCAAAAAACAAAATTTGAGGGTTGAAACGTCCAAAAATTAGTTGTTTTATTTTATCTACGAGTATTTACGCATTTTTTCAAGAACCTAGAAGGGGTTTTATTCATTAAATTTTGATGGATGTATTTTCAATTCTTCAAATATGAGACTGCTTGACACAATTATTTCAAAAAAGTTTGTTTGCCAAATTTTGAATGCTAAACATGTTTTTACCTGAAATCGTACCCGAATTCCACCAAAATATACTTAAAGAGGAGATAAAATGAGCAACATTTGCTAACATTCCATTGGATCAAAAATCGCATTTGGTGTAAAATTGGTCAGTTGGGGTCTAGTTGGTCCTGAATTCTCATAATCACATTCGATCAATTCTAAAGGGTAGCATTCAAGGGTTGAAATTAATGAAATAAATCAATAAATTAATAAAAATCGATCTTGAAAACTTAGAAATAACAACAGTGTTTTTCTGTTTATTACTGATTGACACCACTTTAATGAATCAAATGAACTCACCCGGATCGCCGTGCGTTTATCCATCCGTTCTCTTTAAGAGCTAACTTTGGCTGTAAAAAAAGAACGTCAACATTTATCTTTTGAAACCATTTACTGCACCGAATTAGGTCATTAGCAATATTGAATGACTTATTCTACTAGTGTACATTTTTCAGGGTTCAAGATGCGCAATTTAGTCCAATGTCTCCCTCACCTTTCACATTTACTTCCTACACTATGGTTTTGTTCGATGAGGTGATTGGCAGTGACTTGCAAATCATTTCAAACTGATTGGAGACTGCTCAAGTGCGCATGCGCGACTTCAGCCAACTTTCAATTTGATTTCAGACCGGTTGAGGATTGGAGTCTGTGCGAACGATTCTGACGGTTTTGTGAACATGAAGCAACCTTCCGAGCGAAAAAAACAACAAACCACCGCTTTGGCGCTTTCCATACCTAGTTTATTTTCCGCCCTTTCTGCCTTGTGCGCCCGTTCATTGGTTAGGTACCTATTTAAAATTTACTGCTATAATTTGTACTGTTGTATTTAACTTGTAGTTTACCTACTAATCAAAGACATCTTTAAGAACATAGGGTAAAAAAATATTGTAATCGTACTCAGAAACTGTTGGGAATTACCAATAGAACCAATCCTCTATAAGTTTTGTACCATGGAATATCTACCCTTCACCCTCCTTTAGCTTTTTGTCACGTAGGTAGATCCCCATTTCTAAAATCTTCACGTCTAGGTACGTTTATTTACTTACTTAGTATGTAAATGCTTCCCAAGTTTCGTACCTCGACGCCAACCCTTCCACAATTTTCCGGCTCACTCTAAAGTGGCTCAGGAACGTTTCATCGTCATAATTCGGTACAACTTCACTTAAATAATTCTGCACCTTTTGCTCCAGGTACTAATAATAAACAGTAATAAAATGTTGGTCAAACATTTTATGAATGTTTGAGAAATACGCGACGGACAGCGGCGATAACAAAAGCTAAAATTCGAATGATGTCATTGGCTGCCGTGAGGTTGGAATGGAGGGGGCAAACAATCAGAAAGTGATCAGCGGGAAAAAGCTCTGATCAATCTAAAGATCCGCAACCGGTTGGAAACCAGTTTGGAAACCACTACAAACGGACCAAGTTAAACAAGTTAACAAGTACAGGTACTTGTAAACTAGAACAAGTTTTTCACACAAAAAAGAGCACAAGTGTAGAAATTACACTTGTAGAAGCTAAGTTTACAAGTGTAGCAAAACAGAAAAATGGCGTGTGGGGACAAACGAAATGAACAACGGCAAGCAGGATGCCGAACGTGAAGTTTTGTGAGCGAATCATACCTAATATAAAAACGGTGTTGAGTACACGATAGGATGTTTATCGTACATGAAAAGGTGTAATGATTGGAAGACAGACAAATTGTAAACTGGAAAGTGGAGAAAGTGTGTGTTTGATTTCAACTTATTCTGATGGCTGGCTTATTTTACGGGTCGCTGTTAAAAAGGCCTTCTTATCTAAACTCCTTACGAACGTTGTGTGTGATGAGCCAGGATAACTTGTTGTTTTAGATCCTTGTCTTCGAAAGCAGTTGTCGATCATACTATCATTGATATCAAAGTCGACGGCTATTTTTTCAAGAAATCCATCACTGATTCTTGTTGATTAAAAGGAATGCCTGCTATTTCGACAGACTTAGTCAGGCCATTTCGGTCCATCTCATCAACTGCGGTTTGTAAAGTATTTACTTTTCTCTCCAAGGCTGTATTTTGCTCTTTCAAGTCCTGGAGATACAAAGTTGGATACAGTTAGCTCCGATCGCAACACATTGATAGTTCTTGTGTTTTCCTCGATGAGGAACCTATTCAAGTGAGTTGAAAGATCTTTGATTTCATTGGAATGTCTTTCAAATGGTTTTCAAAACTTATCATGAGTGGCCTTAACCTCCGTACGAAAGTTTTCGAGGGTAGAGAACATTTGCTTGATTAGATCTGGTACACTAACGTCAGATTCGACCGTTTTACTGGGCTTGCCTTGGGTCATCCCAAGTGCTGTACTTGCAGATTTCTTGTTAAAAAAGTAAACTATGAATGAACGATTTTTGGTTGTGTACTTCTATTTTTCGATTTTTCCAACGCCCCAAACTTTCAAACACGAATATCGCAAAATGCGTTTTTTGCAGTAACGTCCGTTTGTGGTGGTGGAAAAAAGATACGCCACTTTGTCATTTTTCTGACGATCAGGGGCCTATTTCATAAAGCAACAAGTGACAAGTTCTTACAAGCCGATTTTTTGTAGAAGTTGTAAAAAAATGAGTGTGCAAGGATTTCATAAAGGTACAAGTGTGGACTTGTAGTGCACTGTGAAAATTAACAAGTGCACATGCAAATTTGGACAAGTTACAAGTGTTTCCCCATTATTTTGAACAAGTCACTGTTTTACAGTTGTAAAAAATGGCCGATTTTTAACCTACGTCCGTTCACCTGTAAACTTGTTATTTTCCATCATTGTGTTTACAAATTTTCTGTGTTTAATAAGTGGGAATCACCTTCTGCTGAAGAATACAGACAAGAAAGAAGCATTCAAGCGTTGAAGGCGCCAACGATTTTTTCGGCCACGAATAAACGCTCATTTCGGGTATTTTTGAGTTTTTCGTGAGATTTAGGATGTCTTCCGAGACCCTTGAAAGATTCAAATGGTACGTGACCCTGTGCAATTTTTCCTGATCGGGTATTGAGGATCTTCCCATCATTGAAGAACAAAGTGAAGTGAGAAGATCATCTCGAAGTTACAGATGACTTTCCTAACCCAGCAGCATTAGGACTTGATGAGCTGATGAATCATTTTCGCTGAATGAAGGAGGAAAATCCGATTAAGCCAGCCATCAGAATAAGTTGAAATCAAATACACACTTTCGCCACTTTTCAGTTCACAATTTGTCTCTCTTCCAATCATTACAGCTTGTCATGTAGGATAAACATCCTATCGTGTACTTAACACCGTTTTTATATTATGATTCGCGGACGAAACTTCACGTTCGGCATCCTGCTTGCCGTTGTTCATTTCGTTTGTCCCCACACGCCATTTTTCTTTTTTGCTACACTTGTAAACTTAGCTTCTACAATTGTAATTTCTACACTTGTGCTGTTTGTTTTGGTGAATAACTTTGTAGTGGATTTATATATGTTTGACTTGGTGTAGGTAGACCAAGTGGGACATTTATATTCTGGTTATGCGGGTTAGTCCCTGTGGTATTTCTGTAAGGAATGTGAGCGAAATCGCCAAGGTCAGCTTGCTTGGCGGGAGGAACTTGAGGATAGTTCGTGTAGCAGCCGCGTGGAGCACTGGGCTCGCTTAGTGGGTGCTGGGTTCGATCTGTTTGGTGCTGAGCCGTTGTGTAATATTCCGGCCTAAGATTTATATCTGTAGGGGGAATATACTGGGCTTGGTTGAGGTACTGAAAAGTATCCTTTGTTTTAAGCACGTTGGGAGTGTGTTTGACACTCGGATCGGCTGGGTAGCCTTGTGTAGAATATCGTGGATATTCAGATATCTTTGTCGAATCATGATGATTGACTTCAGAGCGGGTCTGAAAGGTATCCTCGAACTTTTGTGTGTGTGAGGCTTGACCTAACGTTTCCTTCATGAATACGTTAGGTAGTAAGGCGATCTCTTCGCGAGAATCGAGCCCTTGTCCGTCGCTAGGAACAGTGGACGAGTCGAGTAGCGGGTAGGGAGCGCTGCGTGGGCTAGGGCTCCCGGCCGCGCCGTGTTCTGCTTCCTCTTGCATGAGGAAGTAGGACGGGCGGCGCTCCATTGATGTACCCGAGTTGGTTAACTCGTTTTCAAAACCTCTCCGTATAGGATGCAGGATTTGGAAGGTGGACTCGCTTGACAGAGCTTCTTTCCTTTGCTCAGATGTCAGGGTCCTACCTTGTAGCCTTGAAAAAGGCTTCCTTGGACGATAAATTAGAGCGGATGAGCTGAGTAATTTATCGGCGTGCCCCAGCGGTCGGTGACGAGCTTAGTGCTACGAAACCCGGGCGACACGTCTCGGAACGTCCCAGCGGGCGTACGATCTAATGAGAATATCAATAGATGTACCGGGTGGCGTCCTGACAGAAGAACTACGTTGGGCAATGAGCAGGATAAATAATCACTGGACTCGTAGATGCCAATGCGAGATCTGTGAGGAGAGAAGGTATGCCTTGTGAGCAGTAGAAAGCCGTTCTGAGAGAAACTCGTGAGCAGAAGGGTCGTCAGCGTAGAGCGTGTAGAATCTTCGTACTGTAGAGTGTAGTCGTCGAGAGCGGTGAGTGGAATGAATTTCGGAGGGCTCCGAGCGGGGTAATTATAGGGAGGTGGCCGCCTCCTGCCGCCCCCTGATTGGTCCGCTTAATTTCATTAGTTCACCATGTGTTTTCTTATTGGCTCGCACATTGTTTTCTCAGAATCTGTGAATATGATAGCTGAGTTGGTCTTTCGGGGGTGGCTTCCCCGCGTCCGTCGCTGAGACGGGGTCCCGAGGTGGCTTCCCTGCGTCCGTTGTTTAGACGGGGTTCTCGGGTGGCTTCCCTGCGTCCGTTGTTTAGACGGGATCCCCGGGGGTGTCTTCCCTGCGTCCGTTGCTGATACGGGGTCCCCGGGGTGGCTGCTGGACCAGAGGTGGTTGCTTGCCGCCTCCTGGTTGGTTCGTCTATTGTCTTTCGCGCAATCAAAGTTTCTGATTGGCGTGTAGGTTTGCTAGAACTGTCCTTGTTAGTTCTAGAGGACATTTGATTGTCTGTTTGAGTTTTCTTATTCAAGGCGACTTGATTCGAGATACTTGTCGCGTCTCTCTCGCCCAGTAAGTGTTTAGGGAGGTCGCCTTGTATGTTATTTGCTAATATTTCACTTTTGAGAGAGAATTTCGTATTTTCTCTCTGGTGAAATATTTTGTTTGACGGAGTTATAACTCGACGTCTTATAAGCATTTGTGTGCCATGTCTACCTCTTTTTGGTAGCCCTGAAAAGGGCTGTTGAAAAGAGGGGGTGGTTTTCACCACAAACTTGTTCTAGTTTACCGCGCATTACAAGTACCTGTACTTGTTAACTTGTCACTTGTTTTATGAAATTAGGCCCCTGATTTGATGTAGCGTACACCCTTTTCATGTCTAATTTGACTGGACTATAAGGTAGGGATGGTAAAAAAGAATTGATTATTTTTTTTAACAAGTATCGATACTTTTGGATTATTTTAATTTTTTCAAGTATCGGAGAATCGATTCAAAATTTCGAGTATCAGAGGCCGATTCTTTTCGATAGTTGGATGAACAGACATTATGAAAAACCACCTCCACAAACGTTATTAATTAAAGTTGAAGAAGAATTAGGTAAATATGTTTACTGTAGAAATAGAAGTACTAAAGAAGCCTTTGTTTTATGGTATTTGTAATGGTAAATATGTCTTAAATATAGTTAGGTACTATTGTTTCATAAGCTTTGATTCTTGATATACATATCGTTACATTTTCCCATCTTTGAACAAATGATATTGCTGGATGAAGTCGTCAAAAAGTGCTCAAGGTGATAGAAAGTTCATGAAATATTGCATATTTACAAGTAGGTAATGTACCTTCTCTGTTATTGGAATTTAAGTAGGTAGTTACCTACCTATCTAATACGAATACGTCTACCTCTTTTTGGTAGCCCTGAAAAGGGCTGTTGAAAAGAGGGGGTGGTTTTCACCACAGGCGCCCCCCCAAGACGTCGTGTTATTAACGACGACGCCGGTTGGGGTGTTTCGAGCGCAGTCACCCACCTCTCGTCGAATTTGGTAGAGGGGACGCGTCTTCTGGCGGATTTTCGGGGAGTCTCCTCCTTATTTTTTTTCTGATTTGTGCTTAGTGACACAGCTTCGTCTGTGTTTAGAGTGTAAGCTGGTTTGATTTGCTGTTTGGGAACTTTTTTTGTGTGTTCGCCAATTTGTACTGTAACCGAAAACTTATCTCTTTTAACAACTTTGAATGGTCCCGTGTAAGGACATTGCAAAGAGGAGAGCTGTGTGGGCACTCTGATATAGACATGTGTACATGTATCTAAATTTTTGGGCATGTTGACGGCATATTTCGTATTATTATGTCTGATATGCGTAGATCGGAAAAAGAGAGGCTCGGAAAGGTTCGTAGAAGTTACGAATATGTCGCCTGGGAGCGGCACGTCAATTCCATAAACTTTTTGGAAGGGTGTAGTTTCCGTTGCTGGGTCTACTGCCGTACGCATGGCGAGTAGTACTTTTGGAAGGGCGTCGAGCCAATGTTCGTCCTGTGCTTTGAGAGCCTCCTTCAAGGATCTATTTCTGCGTTCCACCATTCCGTTTGTTGACGGTTTGTATGGTAACGTGTGAGTATGTTTTACTCCGAGACGTTCCATAATGGAATGAAATAGGTCTGATTCGAATTGTGTGCCCTGGTCACTTGTGATGTATTTAGGTACGCCTTTTGAGGCTACCCAAATATTGATAAAGGCGTTTGTGATCGTGGACGTTTCGATGTTGTTAAGAGGGACTGCCTCTAGCCAACCCGTTGCTCTATCGACCATCATTAGGATGTAACGTTTCCCTCCTTTAGCTAAAGGTAAGGGTCCGGTAATGTCAACGTGTACATGAGAGAATTTGGTAGCCGTTTCAAATTCGGAGTAAGGGAGTTTCACGGAGCGAGTGATTTTTGCTCGTTGGCAAGTCTCGCATGCTCGGACCCAGTTGGAGACATCCGCACGAAGGCCGTGCCAAAAATATCTCTGTTTTACTTTATACACTGTAGAGTGTATGCCTGGGTGTCCCAAATTGTGAATTTGGCTGATTATTTCGTGCCTTATTTCGTTTGGAATATAAGGTCTTGGGTGTCCTAAGTCTAGGTTACACCAAATCTCTCCTTGAGGGAATTCAACTCGTGTGAGTTTTAGTTTGTCCTCTGCGTTAGGAGGAGAATGAATCTGTGCATTTGAGATGTGCAGTAGAAGATTGCACTCTATTGCGGCCGTAATTTGTGAAATTTCGGCTATGGACGGACCCTCGTCAGTTTGGGTTGAAACTGACTTTGTTTGAATTTCAACTGGATCGAAAGGTCTGGAGAGTGCGTCGGCTACGACGTTGTCTTCTCCAGGTATATGTCGTATGTCACTTGTCATTTGGGAGATGTATGTTAGCCATCTCAATCGCATTTTAGAAAAATGTGCGTTTTTCTTTAGCATTGTGCCTAGCAGAGGCTTGTGATCTGAGCAAATATGAAAAGAGCGGCCGTCCAAGTCATTGTGCCAATGAATGCAAGCTTGGTAAGCGGCGAACATCTCTTTGTCGAACGAGGCTTTATTCTTCCATTGTTCCGGAATTTCTTTACTGAAAAATCCCAATGGTTGGTAAGATTTCGAGCCGTGTTTGTCTGTAATTTCCTGCTCCAGTGCCGCTCCGATGTGTGTATCGGATGCATCGCAAACTATTCTCCACTCTGCTGTAGGGTGGGGATGAGCAATATTGTGCAATGTAGCTTTTATCATTGCGTGTTTTAAGCTGTTGAAAGCTTTTTCTCTTTCTGATGTCCATTCGATAGGGGTTTTGTCATTTTTTTTGTTTGACTGAATGGAGTCATACAGAGGTTGCGCTGTGTGAGCGAATTTACTTGAGCAAGCTCGGTAGAAACCACACATACCTAGGAATCTGCGTAGGCTTCGTACGTCTATTGGCCGAGGGAATTGCTCTATGGCTTCTATTTTATCTCGTTTAGGAATTATTCCTTTATTTGAGATAGTGAAACCTAGGAAATCGACGGTAGGTTTTGAAAAAATGCATTTATCAAAACCTACTCGAAGTCCGTGTTCTCCTAGTTTGTCGAAAATTTGTTTGAGGTGGTTCATGTGTTCTTTGTAATTTTTAGAAGCCACCAATATGTCGTCTAGGTAGACAAATGCGAAATCGAATTTTCGCATGATGCTGTCCATGTACCTTTGCCACGTTCGAGCCGCTCCGGCCAAACCCATGCTCATTTTTTTAAACTCATAGAGACCGAAAGGGGTAATAATTGCTGTTTTATGAGCGTCATCTGGGTGCATCGGGATATGGTAATATGCCGATTTTAAATCTATTGTCGAATAGATTTGTGTATTATGTAAATTCGCTTGGAAAGAGCGAATGTGAGGCGGCGGGTAGGCGTCTTTCTTAGTTTTTGCATTGAGGAATCGGTAATCGCCCGTGATTCTCCATGTTCCATCCTTTTTGGGCACGCAATGTAGCGGAGAAGCCCATTCGGAGTCGGAGGGAGCGATGATCCCCTCTGTGAGCATTTTGTCGAAAGTACTTTTAACCTGAGCCCGTTTTTCGCCTGCCATGGGTCTTGCACGGAAGTGTACTGGTGTTCCTTCCGTGGTTATACGGTGGTAAACCCCGTTGTTTTTCCACTTTCCTTGAAGTTTGTTCATTTTATCATTGTATTTTTCAATGATAGAGCGTATGTTTTCATCCTCTGTGAGCTGTGTGTCCTCTGGTTGAGGGCTGTTGTCACGATGAGGAATAGCAGCTGCTATTTGTTCGTCAGTAAATTTTTTGTTCATGACTGCAGCGATTTTTTGATCGGCATAGCTCTTTACTTTATCTTTGTAGATATATTTGTGTTTGACCCGTATTCCGATATCCCAAGACTCGAGGAATGGTATACCGAGGATCGCTAGATCAACTTTAGTGATCATGAAATCGGTGGTCATGTCTCCGAGGTCGATGTTAATTGTCGTGTCAGTACGCCCTAGTGTGTCTATAGGGGCGCCGTTAGCTGCTGTGAGCTTGATGTTGGACTTACGAATTTTTAAGCCCAATTTTTTGGTGACATTGTGGGGCAGAATGTTCACTTCTGCTCCCGTGTCAATGAGAAATTCAGTGCCATTTAGTTTGCACTTGAAAAAAAGCCTTTTATACTCTTTAGTCTGCCGGTGTATAGGCTCAGATACACTGGCAGTTATTCGTTTTCCGAACTCTCTGCGTCAGAGGTTGGAACGGTACTTTCTTGTATCGATCTATGAGTATTTTCGCTTGAAACCAAGGTTTTAGGCTGGCTGATAGGCGCTGCCTTTTTGATAGGTTTGGAGGCGGTATTTGCCTTCCAAGTGCAGTATTCTGGGTCTGCACACTTGCGAGTTTCGCTACCGAAACGGGCGTGGTTCCGGCAGACGTAGGCCGTTGGTTTGTGAGGCTTACTCTCTACTTGCTGAGGTTTGGACTCAGCTTTTTGTGAGAGGGCCTTTTTGAAACCAGTCTTCGTAGGTTTCGAAGTAGATTCTACTCCTCGTATGTTGAGAGAGGGGTTCGCTGTCTTGTACTCGTGTAGCGTATCAGCTAGGTCGAGCCGGGCATTCGTGGTAAGCTGTGCTGCAACCATACCTCGGGCTTCGATAGGCAGAGTTTCGATCCACTTTTGAGTGATCAGAGCCTCTGAGAAGTACCCAACAGCCTTAGAGTACATTTCATGGTACTTGGTGCTGGGTTTTTTGGCGAGAGATGCGGGGTCCTCGAGCGCGAGGAGCCTGTCCTGTAAGGACAACCCGTATTCTCGTTGTAGGCGCTGTTTGGCCTCTTCGTAAGGTGCGTGGCGTGCCGTGAGGTAAGCTGAGTCAATAGCTTCCCGCATTTCCTCCGGTACCCACTTGTAGATAGCTGAGAAACATTCGTTCTGCGTTCTCAGGTTTTTTCGCACGCAGTATTGATCGAACTCGGCGAGTGCACGATCGATATTCTTCTTTTGGAAGATAGGTTTTTGGTAATCTCCCATTTCCTCCAAAAGTGCTCGAAAGCCACTTTGTGTAGAGGGTTGTTGTGTGAGATGTGGGGCGTATAAGCCCGGCGGGGGTCGCACGCCCGCAGTGGTTCCCTGAAATCCACTAGCTTCATAAGAGGGAACGAAATGCTCCGTGTTAAGCCTGTTCAAAGGCGGGGTCACCATTTGTAGTGGATTTATATATGTTTGACTTGGTGTAGGTAGACCAAGTGGGACATTTATATTCTGGTTATGCGGGTTAGTCCCTGTGGTATTTCTGTAAGGAATGTGAGCAAAATCGCCAAGGTCAGCTTGCTTGGCGGGAGGAACTTGAGGATAGTTCGTGTAGCAGCCGCGTGGAGCACTGGGCTCGCTTAGTGGGTGCTGGGTTCGATCTGTTTGGTGCTGAGCCGTTGTGTAATATTCCGGCCTAAGATTTATATCTGTAGGGGGAATATACTGGGCTTGGTTGAGGTACTGAAAAGTATCCTTTGTTTTAAGCACATTGGGAGTGTGTTTGACACTCGGATCGGCTGGGTAGCCTTGTGTAGAATATCGTGGATATTCAGATATCTTTGTCGAATCATGATGATTGACTTCAGAGCGGGTCTGAAAGGTATCCTCGAACTTTTGTGTGTGTGAGGCTTGACCTAACGTTTCCTTCATGAATACGTTAGGTAGTAAGGCGATCTCTTCGCGAGAATCGAGCCCTTGTCCGTCGCTAGGAACAGTGGACGAGTCGAGTAGCGGGTAGGGAGCGCTGCGTGGGCTAGGGCTCCCGGCCGCGCCGTGTTCTGCTTCCTCTTGCATGAGGAAGTAGGACGGGCGGCGCTCCATTGATGTACCCGAGTTGGTTAACTCGTTTTCAAAACCTCTCCGTATAGGATGCAGGATTTGGAAGGTGGACTCGCTTGACAGAGCTTCTTTCCTTTGCTCAGATGTCAGGGTCCTACCTTGTAGCCTTGAAAAAGGCTTCCTTGGACGATAAATTAGAGCGGATGAGCTGAGTAATTTATCGGCGTGCCCCAGCGGTCGGTGACGAGCTTAGTGCTACGAAACCCGGGCGACACGTCTCGGAACGTCCCAGCGGGCGTACGATCTAATGAGAATATCAATAGATGTACCGGGTGGCGTCCTGACAGAAGAACTACGTTGGGCAATGAGCAGGATAAATAATCACTGGACTCGTAGATGCCAATGCGAGATCTGTGAGGAGAGAAGGTATGCCTTGTGAGCAGTAGAAAGCCGTTCTGAGAGAAACTCGTGAGCAGAAGGGTCGTCAGCGTAGAGCGTGTAGAATCTTCGTACTGTAGAGTGTAGTCGTCGAGAGCGGTGAGTGGAATGAATTTCGGAGGGCTCCGAGCGGGGTAATTATAGGGAGGTGGCCGCCTCCTGCCGCCCCCTGATTGGTCCGCTTAATTTCATTAGTTCACCATGTGTTTTCTTATTGGCTCGCACATTGTTTTCTCAGAATCTGTGAATATGATAGCTGAGTTGGTCTTTCGGGGGTGGCTTCCCCGCGTCCGTCGCTGAGACGGGGTCCCGAGGTGGCTTCCCTGCGTCCGTTGTTTAGACGGGGTTCTCGGGTGGCTTCCCTGCGTCCGTTGTTTAGACGGGATCCCCGGGGGTGTCTTCCCTGCATCCGTTGCTGAGACGGGGTCCCCGGGGTGGCTGCTGGACCAGAGGTGGTTGCTTGCCGCCTCCTGGTTGGTTCGTCTATTGTCTTTCGCGCAATCAAAGTTTCTGATTGGCGTGTAGGTTTGCTAGAACTGTCCTTGTTAGTTCTAGAGGACATTTGATTGTCTGTTTGAGTTTTCTTATTCAAGGCGACTTGATTCGAGATACTTGTCGCGTCTCTCTCGCCCAGTAAGTGTTTAGGGAGGTCGCCTTGTATGTTATTTGCTAATATTTCACTTTTGAGAGAGAATTTCGTATTTTCTCTCTGGTGAAATATTTTGTTTGACGGAGTTATAACTCGACGTCTTATAAGCATTTGTGTGCCATGTCTACCTCTTTTTGGTAGCCCTGAAAAGGGCTGTTGAAAAGAGGGGGTGGTTTTCACCACAAACTTGTTCTAGTTTACCGCGCATTACAAGTACCTGTACTTGTTAACTTGTCACTTGTTTTATGAAATTAGGCCCCTGATTTGATGTAGCGTACACCCTTTTCATGTCTAATTTGACTGGACTATAAGGTAGGGATGGTAATAAAGAATCGATTATTTTTTTTAACAAGTATCGATACTTTTGGATTATTTTAATTTTTTCAAGTATCGGAGAATCGATTCAAAATTTCGAGTATCAGAGGCCGATTCTTTTCGATAGTTGGATGAACAGACATTATGAAAAACCACCTCCACAAACGTTATTAATTAAAGTTGAAGAAGAATTAGGTAAATATGTTTACTGTAGAAATAGAAGTACTAAAGAAGCCTTTGTTTTATGGTATTTGTAATGGTAAATATGTCTTAAATATAGTTAGGTACTATTGTTTCATAAGCTTTGATTCTTGATATACATATCGTTACATTTTCCCATCTTTGAACAAATGATATTGCTGGATGAAGTCGTCAAAAAGTGCTCAAGGTGATAGAAAGTTCATGAAATATTGCATATTTACAAGTAGGTAATGTACCTTCTCTGTTATTGGAATTTAAGTAGGTAGTTACCTACCTATCTAATACGAATACGTACCTACTATCTCTGGCTCATTAACAACATAGTTAGGTACCTACCTTTTCCAAGTTTGAAAGATTTATCACTGAAAATTGTGAAAAATTTGTGTAAATTTTTCCATAGAAATTTAGTTGGTTAAAAGTTGAAATCATTTAAGTTCTAAATCCACTAAAAAGTTTCGATTCTTGAAACAAATCGAGGTACTATTCCGTTATCCCCCCCCCCCCCCCCCCCCCCCCTCCTCCCACAGTAAAATTGTCTAAAACACGCCCGCCCGATGTTTCTAGGCCTTACTTCTTACTTAGATTATGTTATGTTATGTTATGTATTTTTGAGAATATGTATATTTGTATATGTATATATATACAATACATATATAGACTATGTAAATGTATAAATAATGTATATTTGACCGCCAAAGTATACACATCATTCTGACCTATATGTCCAACTAATCTGTAGTTTTACTAAGGGATTGACTAGGTACTTGATCTTTTGTAATTTTGAGATGCGAGCTTGCGAGCATCCAGACCACCAACCTATACACAGCATTCTGATCTATTGCATGCGCATGATCATGTGCATTCTACCTGTGCGAATTCATGTGGAGGCAATCAAACCACAACCACGCCAATTTGTTTCAACAAATCGTCACCGACATCAGCAACGTCTGAAACCACGGTAATTCTATTTTTTTTTCCTTCTTTTTTTAAAATAATATAATTTCTTCCCACAGCTTAAAATTGTCACCAATTCTACGTAAATATGTAATCTACGTAAGAAGTAATGCCTAGAAACATCGGGCGGGCGTGTTGAAGACAAATTGACTGGGGGGGGATAACGGAAAAGTAGGTACCAAAATCGATGCTTTCTTAAAGAATCGATACGATTCTTTTCGATGCTTTCTTAAAGAATCGATACAATTCTTTTCGATGCTTTCTTAAAGAATCGATACGATTCTTTTCGATTCATTTCAAAAGAATCGATACGATTTGAACCGATTCACTTCGAAGATTCTGACATCCCGACTATAAGGTGATGGGAGGCGGGAGAAGTGAGGCAGGAGGTGGCGATGAGGAGGATGACAAGGCGAGGGGGCTGGGCGAGTCCCGGCAGAGGGCACCACGAGCGCAGGTAAGAATCCCCGACCCCCGCCGCTCCGCCTTGGCGCCGCCCGGGACTTTCCTCCAGCTGTGGTGGCAGCCCTGCCCGCCCTCACCCAGTCGTCGATTCTCCCAGTGTTGAGTGTTGACTCTCTGGTGACTGTGATACCTAAGTGCTCTCCTTTGTTTTTAGTTTCATCTTCCCTTTTTTTCTTACCCGCAACTTCAAATTCACTCCCTTCGTTCAGTGTCGCGGAACGAACCGTCGCGCATCGGACTCAATCTCGTTTGAACGACGTCGTCCCCCTCGGAATGAAGTGTCGGAGGACGTGAACGACGGAATCACTCGTAAGTCGCCTCTGCTTTCTTATCTCTATCACAATATTACTCACACATTCCCAGCTGCATCGCTGATAACCGCCGCAGGTCTCGTGAAACCTCACGATGAACACCTGCCGCATGACAGCTAAACACGATCATCTGTTGACGGAAGCGATCGCCGAACAGCTGATCAAAATCCGTCACTCAATACAAAATGAAGGAATGACGTTAATCCTTCCCTCCCTTCTTGTGTCAACATAACTCAGAAAGCAGAACACAGACTTATCAAAGGTGTATGTATTCACCAATTACACCTGCCTATTATACATATCCTACATTTATGCATGTATATATTCACCAATACATACATGTATAAATAACTAGCAAATTGTATGTCAAAACGATTGCATCGAACTGTCACCTCGCCCTGGGATTCTTACAGGTGGCTGTAGGAACCGGAACCACATTGATTACCTACACTACCTTCAAATCATACCTCCTTACCTACACTACCTTCAAATCATACCTCCTTACCTACACTACCTTCAAATCATACCTTTTTACCTACACTACCTTCAAATCATACTTTGTTACCCTCTTCATTTGCTAACTTACCTCCCTGAGAACCCTCTCATTGGATTACTACAAACCTACTATAGCCTTACACTACCTGCATAACTCTACCAACCTACCTAGTTTTAGTTTTAGTAATTTGATGGCATGATTTACCCTTGATGATATGCAGGATAATATTATTGTAAAAGGAAAAATACCTAATTATAATCTCTTATAGCTAATTTTCGTAGAACATAGAGTATTGCAGTGGCTTCACAATTAATGAAAATTACAAATGAATGTGATCATCCTGAGTTGCGTCTACGCAAACACACACTTGTCTGTAATAATTACTCTACAAAAAAAAGACCCTTTGGGTCTCACAAGGGGGGCTTAGCCCCCCTGTACCCCCCGGTTGCTTTCCGTTTTGAGCCTTCGGCTAAAATGCTAAAATATGGAACATGCTTTCTTCCCGCTCATTCGTAAATGTAAATACATTTAAAACTACGACATAAATGTTTTACTAACCGAAATTAGAAAAGAGTACCTAGGTAGGTAATTTTCTGTTATGGTGCGCGTCTACAATAAATTACTACAACCAAGATTAACTTCTCAACCAAGTGACAAAAAAAAAAAAAGTCCAGTCATGCAGCATGACCCCATGAGCGAATTTTTGAAGAAATCTTCGACATTTCAGTCGCTATTGATCGTGTAGATAAATTTTAGTTTATGATTTTGATAGACAAACATGGAATCAAATTATTAAAAATAATTAGGAGGTACTCATACTTTATTATTATTAAACTAATCTTGTAGATTTAAAGACAAATGTAGGTAAATATTCATAGATTTCGATGTCCAATGTGGTCAGTATTGAAGGCAGTTGAAATCTTAACAGTATACTATCATAACATCATCAAACCTTGACATAAAATAAAATAACATACCGACGTCATATGAAAGAAACGTATTTCCACAGCCAATCGATGATGAGGCTTATATTACGAGTGATATAAAGTCAGTTGCATTCGAGTCTAGTATCCCACAGCAAGAAATTGACAGACAAACTGTAGTCTCTGTTTCGAACAAATATTAGGTACCGATTTTTTCAACTAGCGAACGGCATTATTTCAATTTTTGACTGATTTTTCAACTTTGGAATTTTTGAAAACTTGATACATATTCTTATAGAAAATTTTACGCTGATTCCGAATATACCACCTGTTAGTATGCTGAAACAATTATTTCGCACAACAAATCGCAAAAAACAGGCTATTTTGAAATTTTTGGCTACATTTTTGAAAATTTCAACCCGAAGATGTAATCCTATCATGCTGGCCAACAAACTTGAACTTTCGCTTTGTATCCTTAACATTTTAAAATTTGTTTGAAGTTTCTAGCACAATTCTACGGACAGTTATCGTCTGGAATGACACATACATATATACATATATACGTACATATATATACACATACATACATTAAAAAAAATATGATTCAGAATAGCCTGAAACGGATTTCTGCATAAATTTTTTTCAAAAATTCACATTCTACAAATTTTGAGGCGAGAGCAATAGCTTAATTTTCTTCAAAAATTCGCTAAAACAAGCGGCATTGTTTACTGTATCCATTTATAACATGAATAAATATAAAAACTACGACATGAATAGAAGAACAAGTATGAAAGAAATGCGTGATAAATTGAGAGCTTTCCAACGAATGGAGAACGATTTTTGTCCGGTGAAAACTCAAGAAGTTTCATTTCCCCACCAATGGCTTGGTTGTACGTGAAAATCAAAAGAAAAAAGTTCGTGACACATCCGCGTAACGTTTTTCGCTAGTTAGTCCAAGGCTAAAGCATGTTCCATGCTAAAAGTTGTGCCCCACGAATCTGGTACTTGTCCAGGGGATTTTAAAGGGTGCTGAATCCGAAGCCCGTTTTTCATGTAGAGGTCAAATTTTTGAGGTACGGCACCTGCATTTTACATAAAATCACTAAAATTCCAGGATAATTATGTTCAATTAAAAGGTGCTAATCTTGTTGGAAATTTAACGCTGAACACGCCTATACCACATATGACGGGTCTGAAATGTTTCCCTAACGTGCTTTTGCCTAAAAATTGCCAAAAAACGTGTTTATTTAACCGATTTTTGACGATTTGTGTACAGTTTTTTTTTTAATTGTTACAAATTACACCACTTGGCGACCTGCAAAAAATTGTGCTATTACTTGAACTATTCCTCCGTAGCGTGAGACCAACAGCAGCTCTGGAGGTGTGGTAATTGATTTTCTCAACTTATTACCCTCAGGGTCAAAAACACCATATTTTCAATTTTTCAATTTTTTAAAATCAAATTGTACCATAGGTACTTATTGGAAATTTAATGCTGGTCAAGCCTACACCACAAACGATGGTCTAAAACGCCTCCTCAACAGGTTTTTCGTAAAAAACCTACCGAAAAAATGTGTTGTTTGTGAATATACGTCTACAAAATATAAGTTGTCAAAAAATTACGAAAACTCGGTTTTTTCTGTAGTTTTTTGAAAAAAAAAAAAAAAAAAAAAAAACCCTGTTGAGGAGACGTTTCAGACCATCGTTTGTGGTGTAGGCTTGGTAGACTTGATCAGCATTCAATTTCCTATAAGGATGGTACAATTTGATAACAAAAAATTGAAATTCTAAAAATATAGTGTTTTGCTCCGAGTCAAAAGTTGAAATAATCGCAAAAATGCAGTTATCACTCCTCCAGAGCTGCTTTTGGCCTCATTGGACGCAGAAATAGTCTAAGTAATAAAAGCATAATTTTTTCAAGTCGCCAAGTGGTGCAATTTTTACAACAATGATCAAAAAACTGTAGACTTCAAATCGTCAAAAACCGGTGAAGAACCACGTTTTTTTGCAGTTTCTAGGCAAAAGGCACGTTAGTGAGGCATTTCAGTCCCATAACGTGTTTAAATTTCCAACAAGGAATAGCGCCTTTTTATTGAACATGAATTTTCCTGGAATTTTAGTGATTTTTTTTCAAAACTGCGGGTGGGTGTCTTACCTTAAAAAGTAGACGGCTACACGAAAAACGGACTTCGGATTTGGATTCAGAACTCTTGAAAACCTCCAGACCAGAGTTAGATACGTTGTCACAATAAAACTGCATAGACGCAGACCCTAACGAGGAGAAATTATTTAAATTTAATAAAACCCACAGATATACAGGGTGTAAACGTTACGGGTGGACCACCGGCCAGGAGTCGATTCTAGAGCTCATTTCTGATCGAAAGTTTCATATAGGGATTTCTTTTTAAACGCTTTGTTTCCGAGTAAATCAATTTTTAAGATTTTTTTTCGTGTTTTCGACATTTTTTCACTAAAACGATCTTAACGCATTAAATTTTCTATCAGATAGATGCCTGTGCTTTCTTAAAAATTAAGGTTTGAGACACGAAAAAGCCTTCAAAAAAGAAAATTTTACCTAATTTGGGAAACTTTGAATTGTTTTAATCGGGAATCGAACTATGAGAACTAATATAATTTCATGACACTAGAACGGTAAAACCTGCTCCAAAATCTCATCTTACCAACGGTGTAGTCAATTTTACTTTTACTTTGCTTATTAGGGGAGGAAACTATGTTTTAATGTTGAAAAACATTTTTTCACTGAAATCGAGGGTTTTCTTGAAAAATGACCTATTAAAGTACGAGTTTGGGGTCGGTTTCTGCGTATTTTTTACGCTGAATCAAATTGTCACACTCGCAGATCTTCCCAACTCCGTTATAACCGAGTTGTACATTTTAACTAACTAGTGTTTAGTTTAGTTTTTATGCTGAATTCTATGGGTTTTTAAGGGTGAAACTAGTTACCTTAGGTGTAAAACTTGGTTGTAATGGGGTTCGAGAGGTCTACAAGTGTTACCATTCGATTCAGCGTAAAAAATACGCAGAAACCGACCCTAAACTCGTTTTTCATGGTAGGTAATTTTTCAAGAAAACTCTCGATTTCATTGGGAAAAAAACAATGCTTTTCAATATTAAAACATCGTTTTCTTCCCTAATTAGCAACGTGAAAGTAAAATTGGCTACACCGTTGGAAAGGGGAGATCTGGGCCCAGTTTTTAACGTTACTGCACCTTGTAAAAATATTTGTTTTCATTGTTGAATTCTCGATTGAGAAAACTCAAGGTTTCCCAAGTTAGGTAAAATTTGATTTTCAGAGGGCTTTTTCGAATCTCAAGCCCTAATTCTTAAGAGAGCTCAGCATCTATCTGATAGGAAATTTAATGCTCTTTTCAACGGTATCCTTAAATTTGAATTAACACTGCTAATTAAGGGAGTAATGATCGTTTTAGTAAAAAAAGGGTGAAAACACGAAAAAATCCTAAAAATTGAATCACTCGGAAACTAAGCTTTTCAAAAGAAATCTCTGTAAGGGGCTTTCGATCAGAAATGAGCTCTAGAATCGACCCCTGGCCGGTGGCCAACCTTAACGTTTACACCCTGTATAAGTACAAAGTACATTAGAATTTTAGGCTTTGACAAGAGTTATATTAAACTCGATTTCTTGAAGGGAGAATTCCATGGGAATTATGTCAGCTGATACGATCGTCGTAGTTTAAAAGGTTATTTTTACTGTGTTCACACCGTTTATGATTCACAATAAATTGTGTTTATGGTAGTTTTCCTGTCAAAGCCTTTAGGGAACAGTGAACGCTTAAACGTATGTACAGTGATCCGGTTCGCTTCATTAGATTCTTTGGAATAATATCATCTACCAATGGCATTGAAAAAACAAAAAAGAAAACATTAGGTTGGCACCTACTCACTTCATATTTTGTAATATTTGAACTCGTGATTCTTCTCTTCAGGGTGAATCAAAATTGATGCCGAGGTGCAATGCCATGATTTTTTATTGTCATAAAATTGATAGTTAATCATTTCGTTGCGCTCAAAGTTTTCAAATTACACAATAATTCACCATAAATATAATACGAAAATTTAAAATTTCGTTCATTCTATCATGCAGCACGACTGGAACTTTTTAATTTACAAAGCTTTCACGTCTTTTAAAAATGACATGAAGATGTAGGCTTGGTCGTCGCTCTCCAGCTTTTGTCAGCAAAAAGCGTCAAAATAGGATTTATTTATTTACTAGCCGCTCCGGCTCGCTTTGCTCGCCTCCACGTCCAGCAGGGGGGCAAGCCCCCCGGACCCCCCATTAAGTTGCTCGCTTCGCTCGCAAGGTGTGGCTGTGTACATGCCTGTGTCTTTTACCCCACATTCAGGTGTACTACAATTGAAACATGTAGGGGATTTGCTCGCTTCGCTCGCAAACGGTAGATCCCTTAGGGTAGGTTTAACGTCTTTGGGGGATGTTGCTAGCTTCGCTCCCGTGAGGAAGTTATACTGCCCACCCAACATGGTAGACGTTTTTTTTCTGTTGGAAATTACTTACTAACAAACTAAATCTTATAAAACTATGTGGAACCACGACGTTATGAGACTACTATTAATCTAACGGCAATGAAAGTTATTGCACATCATCTAGGAGCTAACCCGCACACTCCCTTAAAATTCCATAAAAACTAGTCAAATAGTCTGAGAAATTTGTCTATGTCAGTCAATTTTAGTTTCGCGCATGCGCAGTGGTTATTACCCAACCAGTCACGATATTAATCGTATGGCGTATTCCTGGAATGTATACCCAACTACCCCCCCCCCCCCCCTCCACCCGACTCTGTACCAAGTCGGTCCAATGGAAGACGAGAAATCGACTTTATAAGAAATTCACGTTTGCGCATGAGCACCGGCTACTGTGAATCTGACATTGATGAAAGTCATAGGGGTTAATCGGCTAGGGACTAACCCGCATAATCCCCGAAAGAATCAAATTCGGACTGAAACGTATTATAGTTTATGCGTCGTGACAAGGATAGACAGACAGACATGGAACGAAAACTGATCAGCAAACTCTGAAAAAGTTATTGGAACTTTTGATTTTGGAAAACAACAATTATTTCGACCTCTCGCACGAACACAAAGCTTCCCTACCTTCGGTAGTCAGGAAACAAAAATAGCTAAGAACTGTTAGCAAAAAGCAGCTCATAGTATTCTACTATTTTTACTATTTTAAACATATTGGTAAGTAATGCATGCATTACAGAGGCGTCCCTATGAATGGATTGTATATAATATTGGTGAGAATTAAGATTAATAAAAAAGAAGTATCATGATTTTTCGGAATCCCTCCCCCCTATCACTATTTCACCCCTTCACCGACGGTAAATTTGAAATTTCTGAGGTTGCATAACTGGTCTAAAATTTGGATCGAACAAACAATAAAAACAGTCACGAAAAGTCTGATGAATTTAATAAAAATATTACGATTTATCGTTATTACCTCCTCCATTCACCCCCTTCCATCACGAAATTTAAAACTCCTATTACATATTCCAAAACTAGACCAAATTCAAAGTAGAACAAGAACGGAATCACAAAAATCGGACGACAATAGTGAAAACATCATGGTTTATCAATATTACCCCCCTCCATTCACCCCCTCTCTTGATGAAATTTGAAAATCCTGTTTTGAAAGTTTTCTTGAAAAATGACCTACTATGAAAATACGAGTTTAGGGTCGGTTTCTACCAATATTTTTACGCTGAATCAAACGGTAAAACCTGCAAATCTCTCGAACCCAGTTTATAACCAAGTGTTACACCTAAGATAACTAGGTTCACCCTTAAAAAAACACAGAATTCAACATAAAAAATAACCTAAAAACTAGTTGGTTAAAGTGAAACTCTGTTATAACGAAGTTAGAGAGAGTTATTTATGGAGATATGCGAGTGTTACCATTAGATTTAGTATAAAAAGTACGTAGAAACCGATCCCAAACTAATATTTTTCATAGAAGGTCGTTTTTCAAGAAAACCGTTGATTTCAGTAAAAAAAATATGTTTGTAATAGTAAAACAGTTTCCTCCCCTAATCAGCAAAATAAAAGTAAAATTGACTACACCGTTGGTAAGATGAGATATTGGCCCAGTTTTTACCGTTCTAGTGTCATGAAAATATATTGGTTCTCACAGTTCCATTCTCGATTGAAAAAACTCAAGGCTCCCCAAATACCGTAAAATTTGATTTAAAGAGAGCTTTTTCATGTCTCAAACCTTAATTCTTGAAAATGCACAGGCATCTAGCCGATAGGAAATTTAATGCCCTTTTCAACGGTATGGTCAAATTTGAATTTGCACAGCAAATTAAGGGAGTTATGATCGTTTTAGTGGCAAAAGGTAGAAAACACGAAAAAAATCGTCATTATTAAATTGAAAACTAAGCGTTTAACAACGAATCTCTGAGAGGAACTTTCGATCAGAAATGAGCTCTAGAATCGACCCCTGAGGTTACCGACCACCTTGTGCGAGACACCCGGTGTAGTATCAGTTGTGTAGTATCAGTGCTTATATGTTCGTATACTTTAGGCATGAATAGCTGGCCTACAGTCAGAGGCCGAAACGTCGTCAATAAACACTTTGAAGCACGAATGGAACTGGTACCTACTTATTCTTCAAAATCGTACATTTTAAGGTCTTCAGCAAACAGCAGGCAAGCAACATCAGCTATTTCCTCAGTCAGGTCACCTGTGAATACATTGAAGAGGATCAGACCCAAATGTGAATTGCAGGAGTTCCTGGGAATTGTTTTTCAGGCCGATTACTTTCGTCGAGTCAGACTTGCTGGGAAAGTAATATGTTGTGGTATACCAATTTAGCAACGGCTAATCCCAATTGATAGGAGTCTATCTCAGTTGAGAAACGTTTCATTATGTAAGACTGAGAACTGTTATTGTGTATATAGTTAGTTTATCATTGGGGTGTATTTCCGTATGTGTCCCCAGTCTCAGACCAATGTAAATCTGTCATTGTCCTACCAAAAAATGAATTTTACGACTGTTTCGGAAACCTCGGAATCTCGTCTTTCCCATGTTTTTATGATAGATTAACTTTCCCATTTGCGTACATAAGAAATTGTGAATTTGAAAATGTGGGGAAACATACGGAACTATTTGCCAAGTCAAACAGTTCCTGTGTCCCCACGTTTTATTCAAATCTATCTAGCGTGTAGATAAATTAGAAGGATGTATGTACTTTAGTCGTCAGGAAAATGCATACCATCAAATAGTCAATCCCTTAGTAAAAATACAGATTAGTTGCCCTGCCTACCAGGGTAGACCCTGCCTACCAAAGATTTGGAAAGTGTCCGGTTGCCGCTGGTGCCCAGTTCAGGTGAGCCCGACTCTCCATCTGTTGGTAGGTAAGATGCATGTTTATTTAAGAGTCTGTATCATCCTACACAACATAAACATCATCTCTATCATCCGACACTACATGAAAATTAACTTTGTTTAGTCAGAGATTAACAACATGAGGGGCTCATTGCCTAACTTACTGACTCACATATAGCGTGGGGACACATACGGAACTTTTTGACTAGTCAAGTAGTTCCTTATGTGTTCCCACTTTTTTGCAATTCCCTATTTCTCACGTACGCGGAAGAGAAAGTTAATTTAACATTAAACCATGGAAAAGAGGAGATTCGGAGGTTTCCGAAACAGTCCTCAAATTCATTTTTTGATAGGATAATGACAAATTTACATTGATTTGAACCTGGGGGCACATACGGAACTACACCCGTTTATTAGAGAGTTCCTAGTAGATCCGTAAAACACATTAGGGAGTTCCTAGGATGCTTTTTGATAACGGTATGCCGTTAGTGGTAGTGCCGTTATGCAGTCTGTCTAGGGCGAATCACTCTGAAGCTAACTCGGATGCAAAAAAACGGCATGGAAGGATTAAGGTGATGGAGAGTTACGGCCATAATTTAAGTGACGCTAAATTGAAAAGTGACGTCAATTTTCCCATTCACCGTTAGTTTTACCTAGTTGATCGCTGTTTTGATTGCTCTTTCCAGTTTGAATCTCGTATTTTTTATTTTCCTGAATTTCTATTTATGTATATATTTATTTTTACTTTTCCCTATTTTGAAGAGAACGATTTTGTTATGGATCGCTTCATGCATCTATATTCCGAGGGCCTTATCTCCGCCGAAGAGTTTATACTCGTTTTGGATAACTTCGTGGAAAACGAGGGCCGACCCCGAATTCCTCGTCAGTTAGCAGAGGAGTTTGGAAGATTTTCACTTGACGGAATGTCGGAAGAAGATGCTCTTCTCCAGTTTCTATTTCGGAAACCTGATATTGATTTGTTGTTGGTACATCTCGGGGTACCGGAAATCGTTCGATCCAAGGGATATAAAGTGCCTGGCACTACTGCTCTTTGTATTCTCTTGCGACGATTATCATACCCCAATCGTCTGACAGATCTCGAGAGGGTGGAATTTGTATGAGTTATTTTTCAATGTGCAGACCTAGCGAGAGATGTGCAGCCCATGCGTAATTTAAATAAAGGGGGAAAAAAAAAAAAAAAACCAGGAAAAGAACTTGGAAAGTTAAGTGACTTCACAAGTTTATTGAACAGGGGTTGGTGAAATCAGGTAGGTATCTTGTTTCTAGACTAGGCCTTCCATATCTTTTCGACGTAAGTAGGGACAGCGTAAGCTAAACGTCGGGACATATCGGGACAGCCTAAAGTTGAAAATCGGGACCAAAATCGGGACAAGATATACTTCAAGTCACTGACAAAATACAACGAAAAAGTTTTGTTTTTGGAAAAAAACAAAACAATAGGTATTGAAAAGTTGGAGAAACATTATCATTGAAAAAAAAAAAAAAAAAAAAAAAAACGAAATATCACATTTGGGTGCTTAGATCATCTATTACATAGACCTATAAATTTCAAATAGCCAAAGGTGTCCGGTTACCTACCTGCAATGAAGGACATCTGTACCACGCAGGGTTTATCCAGTTTTCATCCTGGGCTTACAAAATACTTCGGAGATTCAACTACTTTGAGAATCGGGACGAAGTCGGGACAGCAAAAAAAATAATCGGGACGCTTCAAAAATCATGACGGGACGCCCGGGACACCTCGAAAATCGGGACATGTCCGGATAATTCGGGACGGATGGCAGCCCTATTCTAGACTCAAAGGAATGAAGAACAAATTATTTTAAGTAGGTACATCAAAACGCTTTTTCACCATACGCTAGACAGAGTGTAGTATTTACGTATGCCTCTATGCATATACATTTTACTGATTCCGATAGTTCACTTTCTCGTCATATTACGTATGGGAAATATATAATATCGGTCAATGGAAAATTTGCTTGGTTCCTTCAAAGGTTCTTTGTTTTCCATCAACCCTCTCTTCATAATATATAACTTGACATCAAATAATTTTGTTACCGTTCTTAATTCAAGTTTCGTAGAAAATATAGGTTAACTAATAGGAAGGACCGCGTTTTAAATCATAATGGATGCCAACTTGTAAACAAATAGTGGAAAAGTGTTACCATCCTGTAAGGTTAAAACCCCAACGGCGAGACGTTACGTTCATGACCGTTTTGACTGAGTACCGTTGTTTACCGGCCTAGTAGGGTCTTAGTTTAGCGCCAAAACGTAAATTCACACCGTTATAATGCGCATGCGCAGAACATACTCACTAACGTCGTTAGCTTCGCCGTACCGTTAAAAATCATCTGTAGGAACTCTCTAATACGTCGTGCGGTATTGACAATCCGGTGCCGTAACTCTGACGCAATGAGTTACGGTGACGCATCCTTCCGTACAGATACGTTAGTGGATCGCAATCCGGAAAAAACGTAATCATCCAAAATAAGCTCCTTCCATGGACTCAAATAACTTCCTATGGATAATTTCCTCCTTCCTGGATTTAGCGTTACAACTAGATCCGTTAAGCACTTGACATGACTTTGAGGTGCGGTAAAGTTTCTCGTTCCCGCACGCCGTATTCAGACCGACGGATCTTTAGGAACGCTCTATTGTCTTGTATTAGCCATATTTACATTTTGCCGAGTTTTTGTCATCCTGCTGCCCGAAGCCTTTGTTCAAAACATGTTAAAACATTAAATTAAATTTTAAAAAAGGCTGCAAGCTGTGGATGTGGAGTTTAGCTTTTTGAGTTGGCAGGACGTTGAGTTAGGTGACAGAGGTGATTTTTAAAAAGGGCCGGACCTCCGTGTTCCGGTTCAATGAACCTGTTCGCTTCCAACTTGAAGGGACTCGCTCGCAGGAACAAACCCCCACAAGACCTGCAACCTCAACTGGCTGTTGACCACGAAAATCCGCTTGAATGACCTCATGAAAATGTGCATGGTTTCTCGGAAATGGTTGATACCGACATCTAGTATTTATTATTAATAATTTATTGTACAGCTATTACAACGTTATTATTTTATTACTACATGCCAAATTGCGTCTCACGTTGCATTTTTTCTTTTGTAAATCAAACAACCGCAAAAAACAGATTTTTGGCATTCTGGATTCCTCATTACCACAAAATTTTACCCACCAATTCAAGGCTCTATTAATGACCTGATCTTTAATGTGAATAAGGGCTGAAACTTTCGAAATGAGAGTAGGTTGGTACTGGTACAGACCTACCTAGTCGACACTAGGTGACTTACTACTTACTCAGGATGAAGGTAGGTAATGAAATATATCATATATATCATTGTCCGTTACTCAACTTTTGATGATTGTTTTGGCATCAAGCTCTCAAGAAAATGGGACCCAACCACAATAAGCGAATGTTTCAACAATCGGAAAAAGCTTACAGTAATGTTTTGGGTGCCTTAATATTAGACGTTGAAGCGATATCCAAAGTTAAGCAAAATTCTTGCAACGTTGTAAACAACCCATCCTAAACTAATAATTTTTTTTGTAGTCTCGAAAAAAGGCAGAAGCTGGAGTATTAAAAATAGTTTAAATCGTTATTTTCTGTTTTCTTTTCTAACTAAGTGATTACACCGAGCTCTTCTAGAGCCATTCAATAAGTGGTATATAATATATATGTACCTGCAGGGTGTCTACACCAAATTTTTGCAAAATGTCCTCGTTGGATTAGAGAGTACGGCAGATTTCAATATCAATGAAATCGATTTTCTGAGGAGGTATCGACTTTCAAAAAGTACTGTTTTGTCAGTCCTTGAACAAATTGATGGTAGCATCGAAAACAGAAGTCACGGGTAAGGACACAAGATAAGGTACATACATGAAATGTACAAATACAGTTGTAAATTGTGTTATAAAATAGCCAACGGCTCATCGCAATTTGCAGTGACTCAAGTGCCTAGTAGGTGACGTAGGCTGTTATCATTGAAGTGTTGAGAGATCCAACTTAAAAATACCTAGTAATGGAACTTGACCATAATGTATTACGAGACAATACATTACATACAATACAATACAATACATTACTGCGCTTTTTGAATCAAAATAACTTTGGGATCTCGGCTTCTGCAGTGGCTACAGTTATAAAATCCATCGAATACCAACCACTGCTTTGTAGGAGACCGACTCCCGAAATTTCCAATGGAAATGAATCAAAACTACGTTTAGATGCCTAAGGTATGAAATTTCGCGGTTTTTACTTCAAACTCAAATCCAGAATCCTTGAAGAAACCCATTTATTATTATCGCTGCACTTTTTTCGAAATGATAGGGCAGTAAAGGATTACCCCTACGAGTTTGTAAAACATGCTATCAGAATGGATTAAAAAAGATAGAAGCATTGAAGATTTCAGGTTGGTAACAGGGTAACAGCTGTTCCCTCACTACTCATTACCTCGTTATCACCCTCATTCTGCGGGCATATGCCTGCCTCCTTGATATCGTCTAAATCTAAATCAACGTTTAAACTTTAATTCAACGTTTCACGGAAACACTGTAAATCGATGTTTACTGATAACAATGTAAGCATTGATTACGTTGGTGAAACCCGTTTGTTTTAAATCAACGTTCAAAACTCAGCTTCCGGGATCTACTTTAACTATGGTTAGGGATTCTTGGTGAAACCGGCCCTAAGTCCACACGTTTGTTTGCGATGTCGTAAACTCTCTGGCCATGAATACCCCTAGTATTTCTCAAGTCAGTTTTAATTTTTCAAAAAAAGGCAAAGTTCTAAATTAGAGGAAATATTTGCAATCGACGGTTTTTCTTCCAGCGTTTTTTTATTTTTAACTAATTCTACCGATCTCTACGTGACCATGTTGCAATGTGTGGAGGAAGCTATGCTGCTCATTTATCGACATTCTGTTATGATGTCATCACACCCAGATTTCCTGGCCACCGCCTGCGTGGAAAATATTGTTAATTCAAGAGGTTCCCATTCAGCTGATGTCCTTCGCAAATTATTGTTTTCTCACCGTGGCTCCTTCGTGTCGAACTCTGTGAGAAATGCCGCCAATTAAAAGATAAGTCCGTTGTTCGAAATCGCTCCAGGAGAAGGATGCAGCATATGCGAAAAATGTAATTTGCGGGAGTGCCTAATAACATACTAACCTAAAAATACTTAGTACCTATGACTTAAAAAATTGAGAGAATATTTCGCTGTTTCGGCGTCGTCAGCTCTCAAACGGCGAAATATTCTCTCAATTTTGTAATTCATATTTATGGGTTTCCTATATTTTCCAACCATCTGTACTTAATACCTCAAATTAATATTATACGCGAGTGTTTTCATCCTTCATCAAAACTATATATCTAATATACATATATATATATATATATATATATATATATATATATATATATATATATATATATATATACACGGCGATCTTTTCTCTTTTCTACTGCGTAGAAAACGAGGATAATTTGGTATGCAATTCTTAGCCTGAAAAAATTTGTATATAAAAAAATGTTCAAGCTCGGCTGGGATTCGAACCCACGATGCGAAAAAAATTGATATAAAAAAATTTTCAAGCCTGGCTGGGATTCGAACTCGCGCTTCGCGTCACGGACGATAGCAACGGTTGTACGTGAAAATCATCTTTAATTTCGTCCCGTACGTTACATAAAAAATTATTGGGGCGAGGCCTAAGAATTAATATATATTAATTGCTATGCAATTCTTAGGCCGACCCCCAATAATTTTTTATGTAACGTCCGGGACGAAATTAAAGATGATTTTCACGTACAACCGAGTAGTTGATTAGTTGCTATCGTCCGTGACGCGAAGCGCGAGTTCGTGGGTTCGAACCAGCCAGGCTTGAAAATTTTTCTATATCCAAATTTTTTTTTATCAATTTTTTTTGCATCGTGGGTTCGAATCCCAGCCAGGCTTGAACATTTTTTTATATACAAATTTTTTCAGGCTAAGAATTGCATAGCAAATTATCCTCGTTTTCTACGCAGTAGAAAAGAGAAAAGATCCGGCGAGGCGCGAAGCGCCGAGTATAGATTAGGGGGGTCCAGGGGGGCGAAGCCCCCCGGCGAGGCGCGAAGCGCCGAGTATATATATAATGCTTCCTACTTTCGATAGTGAGGAAGCAAAAAATACTTCATTCATTGAACAGAGTATACATATATATATATATATATAGGCCTGGTGAATCAGGCCTAGAGTAGTCCCTCCCGCTCACGCTACGGGGCTGGGGCAAGGCCATGTAAATACATAAATATATATACTGAGTTCAATACCTCACCTTCCCCAATTCCAAAATTATATATATACCTATGTATATTAATAAAAAATAAAAATTTTTTTGCTTCCTTACTACCGAAGGTAGGAAAAATTTGTGTTCGTGATTGAAGTCGAAAACATTTTTGTCCCCCAAAATCAAAATTTCCACTTGCTTTTTACGTTTCAGAGCTTGCTGATAAATTTTGGTTCCGTGTCTGTCTGTCTGTGGTAAATACTTGTCACGACCAAAACTATACCAAGTTTCAGTCTGGTGGTTCTGATGAAATTTTCAGGGATTGTGCGGTTTAGCTCCTAGACGGCCTTATAATTTCCAATTCCGTCGAATCAACAGTAGCCTGTGCGCATGCGCAGACGTGAATTTATAATACCTTCGTTTTCTCATCATCTGTTCAAACTCGGTAGGTAATTGGGTTTATGTTCCAGAAAAATCTCTATGGTAGAGTAATAATCATTGCGTGTGCGCGAAACTAATATTGATTGAAATAAGCGAAACTCCGAGTCTAATGGAACGATTTTGATGGCATTTTCAGGGATTGTGCGAGATAGCTTCTAGGCAGTCCCCTATAACTTTCATTGCCTTCACATGAATAGTAGTCTGTGGGCATGCGCAAACGTTAATTTATTATAACGTCGATTTCCTATCATCTATTGGTCCGATTTCGTTCAAACTCGGAGAGTAGATGAGTATATATTCCAGAAAAATCCCCTATGAACTATATTGCGATTGTTGGAACTATAGCGCATGCGCAAGACTAAAATTGATCGACAGAGACAAAACTCCGAGACTAATGGACGATTTTTTGGCAACTTTCAAGGATTGTGCGGGTTAGCTCCTAGTCGTTCCCCTATAAATTTCATTGCCGTTGGATTAATAGTACTAGTTGCGCATTCGAAAACATAGATTTCTTTGTCGTTGGCTTATCAATCATTTCGACTCGCGCTTTGTCCTTCTACTAATTCTATACGTCCTTTGTCTCGGCCGATATGATTCATTGTTGTAATTTTATGATTTATGGTGTTTACTCGGTCTTTTTTTATTTCCCATTATTTCTCACATAAAATGTGGTAAAATAATATAATTTTATTTTTTGTTGAAAAAAAAGAGAGTTTTTTCTCAGCTATTTTTTCGATAAGATTTTTTCTTATATCTACAAATGTATCAAGGAAAATTACTGTTAATAACAAACTCCTGCCCTCTGCACAGGCTTGCGTACTGAGGGTTGCAGAACGGATGATTATAGAGATTTTTTTAATGTAAAAATTCTAAATAAATGCAATTAAACAAACAAAAGACAAGTTCAGCGTAAAAAATGTTTTCAGGAGCATAACTTGACTAAACTGGAATCCTTAATCGCATCTAAACGTATGTACCTACCTATACGTAATTCTAATCGATATCTGACCTTGGCTCAACAAGTTTACTGAGCAGGCTATTTATAACTTGATATGGAAATGGAACATTAGTTCGTTACAAGATAGATCGTTCAGATGATTAAACTACACGATTGAAACTAATCAGTATTACACATTAATTAGGTACTACATTGTCTGCCCAATAGTAATACTAATATTCCTATCACGACCCAAATAATAGGGGACGATCTACGTGCTAACCCACTCAATAAACGAATTTCATGTTTAATCAAAGAATAGGTTTCGGCGCCCTTAAAATGCAATTTTTCGTCTCATACCTAATTGACAAATTGTTTGGATAGAGAGAAAATAAAAATTTCCAGTCATGCAGCATGATCGTATGAGCGAATTTTTGTAGATTATCGTACCATATTACGTTACTTAGTTTTGAAATTTGAGCACTTTGAGTGCAAAGAAATTGATAACCATAAATGTTATGGACAATAAACTCGTCCCAAATCAAATTCTACGATTCAAAACAGGTTTTGGATGATTCGCAATTGTTCAGTTTTTTAAATAGATTTTTCAGCAAATATTAATGAAATTTAAGTACATTTTTCACCAAAATTTTGTGAATTAATTTTATAATTTTCTGGTTCATCTTTGATAAACTTCTTTTGACTAAAATTCTGCTAAAAATTATAAATTCAACGATTTTTGACCGTTTTTAGTGGTTTTTTGCACATTTTTTGAAATTTGACCTGTTTAATGTGCTCAAAAAGTGTTGGCCAACGAACTCATCCTTTCGTTTGGAAAGGGGTAAATTTTTTGGCGCAAGAACGGAATTTTTATCTCAGTCCTAAGGAAAGTTAACACACTTTTTTTTTTTTTTTAACTCCCCTCAAAGACGGAGGGGGCACGCCATTAAGAAAAAGAAACGAAAAAACTAAATTAAAAAGTGGGGAGGATGCCCAGGTTTACCCGACGCCGGCCCTAGGGATTAGGGAAGTTGAGGATGATGGAGGAGGGAGAGAGGGATGAAAGGAAGTGCCCCTATAAAATGACCACCAGTTAAGGTAAGAGCCCCGAAGTACGCGGTTGGTGATACCACGGAGCACTCCTGCCGAGATACCTAACTCGAGAAGCTCCGTGGCACTTTTCCCGCACCACACCCCGCGCCATGGCACGGTCACGGCCATGACCTTGATGTTATTAGGCGCCACTCCTTTTAGCTCAGATATCGCTTGCCGCAGGTCGTTCCTATCATATTTACTTATTTTAGCCCTCCAGGTCTGCTCCATGTCCATGCTGCCACTGACAACTTGGACATACAGGATTATGGCAGACCCATCGGGCTTGATGGAAATTATATCTGGCCATTTTTAGTGATTTTTAAAAACGAAATTATCATTTTTAGGCGAAAGAATGGATTTTTTTATCAGGAGAAATACCTTCTACTTATCGTCTGGTATCAGACATGCATTATACTCGTATTTACGTAGATACATCATATGAAAAAGTGTGCCTCAAAATGGATTTCCATGAAGAAATTTTTAGAAAGAATATTTAATTTTTAAACTTTTGAGAGCCGTTGCAATAGTTTCATTTTTAGAAAAATCGCTAAAACCAACAAAAGTTACGTATGTAGTACCTTCCTACCTACCTTATCTACTTTGGTGCCTACTCTACTGAACGAAGATCACTAGGTAAAGTAGATAAATTTGGTGGCTAATTGTTCATGAAGACCAGCCTCGCAGACGAATTTTCATACTGGATAACATGATTCACGACAAGTTCCCTATGGGTACTACTTATTCCTTATTGGGCCGCACGTCCAAAAAGCCGCTGGAGCCCCGACTCCACATTTCCCTTCACATCGGGCCGTAGAGGACCTTTGATTTAAGTTTTATCTCTTGTTTACCTTTTGATCATCTTTGGCCTATCGAACGAAAAAACAGTACATGTGCTTTATTGAGACTGTTTCGGATCGGGAAGCTGTGAACCTTTTGAACGTCATTAGAATTAGTCCAGACTCTATTATCTACTCACACTGTTACTCACGTGAGGTTACTCAATGACGGAGCTGGAGGCGTCCGGGTACATCCACTGGACAGTAAACCATACGATGTGAGGACCGACTAAGTGGAGAAATAAGGTCCATCGTAACTGCACGTCAACATTTATAGCATTTACAAATCAAATTAACCGTTGTACAAGTCAAATTAACCTTTTTACAAGTCAATTAAACCTTTTTACAAATCAAAATAGGTAACCCTTTTACAAATCAAAATAACCCTCCTTGAGCAAGGGCATTTGAAGGGCAAAGAAATAGGAGTACGGGTTTAACTGGCATTCCTTTTTCATGAATTTCTACACCAGTATTCCTTCTCACTGTGATCTTCATGAATACCTACCCAAGTATTCCTTCTCACTGTTATCTTTAAGTAATTTGCATATCCTTCTGTTTGTTGGCGATAATCTTTGTCAAGATTACTCCGTTGTTGAAGTGAAAATTAGTTTATCGAGTGTCAGCCTGACCTAACGGAAGTCATTTCTCGTGGCGCTTCAACTAAAAGCAACACCGACTGTTCAAGTTATGTTGTTGATGTACTTTTGAAACTTCCGACAGCTACCGCAGGACAGTCATTGGTATGACCGTTTTTTCTTTTCTTTTTTTCAGGACTCATATTGAGCAACCTACTTTCGGAACTCTATACATTGATTGACCTCTTTGCCTATCAACCTCATTTTTTTAATGGAAAATTTTGATATATTTTTGGTTGGAAAATTGATATTTTTAATTATTATTACACCTACTTTGTCGTATTCAATGTATTCAGTTTCTTTTCTTTGCCCTTCAACGATTTTTGCGCATTACTCAAGGAGGGTTATTTTGATTTGTAAAACGGTTATTTTTATTTGTAAAAGGGTTATTTTGATTTGTAAAAAGGTTAATTTGACTTGTAAAAAGGTTAAATTGACTTTTAAAAAGGTTAATTTGACTTGTAAAAAGGTTAATTTGAGTTGTAAATGCTATAAACTCTTACTTCGCTGAATTTATGTGGAGAAACCGCAGAATTGAAGAAGAGGTTTTCGACGATATATTGACCACCATTGCAACTTTGTCCCCCCCCCCCCCCCCCCCCGAATGAATGTGCTTCGTGTTCCGATTCTATATTTTTTCATCTAGATATTAAATAATGTTTGGTGTGTTCTATTGTGCTAAAATGCTTCTTTTATATACGAATCCACTCTGCGGCCCGATAAGGGAAATGTGGGGTTGTGGCCCCAGCGGCTCTCGGGGCGTGCGGCCCAATAAAGGATAAGTACCTCCATATGTACCTGAAGTGAAGTGCTTAATATATTCTACAGAATTGATTTGTGGGACAGCATCTTTAGCAATGAACTTGATTCAAAATGAATTATTCTTTATAGCTATCAGACATTTGTACCTTCGTACCAGATAACGTTCCAAAATGAAAATGTAGACGGAAGGATCAGACAATTAACGGGGAAAAAAATCTTATTTTAAAACAGTTAAGGGATCTTGAGCTCGTTAGGACTTCGGGTACAGAAAAAATGAATGAAAAAATAAACCAATAGATGGTAACAATTCAGCATCCGAATCGTCAATTTTGCTTATAGTATAATTTCGTCACTTCCATCCATTACGAAAAAGTTTCAAAAGTATAAGTTTCAAAATTATTATTATATCGAAATTATTATTACTTGTAAAAACTGTAGAAGTAACTAATAGCATGTGAATCTACAGCATAACAATCTGAATATAGCGGCCAAAAGCATAGCAAACAGCATAGTAGGTAGGTACCTACCTGAATCAAGATAAAGTAAAGTTTGGCGAAAATTTCTTGTAGTGGGAGCGATGATGAATAATTACCGAGTATGCGCATGCAATAATTAAGGGCGCATGCAGAAGCATGCGTCCTTAAGAAAATCCAGAACTGGTAGAACGCATTCTTTACTCCAAACGGTCAAAAAGGGGCGTGGCCTAAATGGGTCGGTTCAGAACGGTCTGTCCGAACGAACCTTACTACTACTACTTACCTACTTTCGTAATCTTTATTATTATATCACAACATTGTGTTGTCAGAGAAAACAACCCGCGTTTTTCCAGTTTTCCTGACTACGTCAAAACAAAACATTCCATTTGGAAATCGGCACACATTCTTTTACGTTGCATGTTTGGAAATCATTATGTAGCTCACCTAATGTATGTTGTCGTATATACCTACTAATGTAACGGCAAACGCCTCGAGCCAGCTCATTAGTAATTGTGGGTGTCTCCGTGAGGACCCTTTTCAACTACTGGTGACAGCTTCCGACTCGAGGGATTAGGGCTTCTGTATTGTGAAGCTTCCTTCTTTACACAGGAGAATTTACCTTTCGTTAGACCAGTAATACTTAACTTACAAAGTCGAAACTGTTTCTACAGCTTTCGAAGGGATTCATTGATTTTCCGATCTACTACGCTCACTTTGCTGAACCACGAGGTGACATCGGTTTTATGGTGTGTCCAACGTTGATGGAGTGCGACGATAACATACAAACATGGGAGTGTCCAGTGAACTTGGCGCGTGAACTCGACGCTCGCTCGTTATGTTTGCCTAGGTTTGGTTTTCAGATCAGTTTGGTTTTTAGGTGCTCGTTCGAGCATTTCGCTAGAGTTGTTTTATCTATGATCGGTGAGAATAGATAGATAGACGGAAAACATGCTTTGTTTAAAACATTTGCCAAGTTGATTGGCAAATAGCTAGAAATTGAAGTTGATTTGGCAGTATTGTAATATGAAAGTTGGTATAGAATCAGTTGAAGAACAAAGTACGAGACATAATTATTGAATGCGAAATAGAAAAGAAATAGGCATGCGTGTATTCAAGTTAATATGCAAAATACAGCTTTAATTCATGTCTGCGCATGCTCACATCCTACCATCAATCCAACCATTCACCATCTGAGGTACCTATATAGAAGACCAGCTAACCAGCAAAATCTCTGACCATTTCATCAAAAGGCCAATTAGTCTCTGAGTTTCACCTGAATCTACCAATTTTAGTTTTGCGAGTACGCAATTGTTATTATTCAGCTAAGAGTAATACATTTAATAGAGCACGACTGTAAAACCTATTCCTATCTACCCTCCGACTTTGAACGAAATCGAGCTAATAGATCATGAGAAATAGCTATATATATATATATATATATATATATATATATATATATATATATATATATATATATATATATATATATTTGGAATTCACGTTTGCGCATGTGCACGCGCTGTACCCATCCGACAGCGATGGAATTGATAGGGAGTTGTCAAGAAGTTAACTCGCACAATCCCTGAAAATTTCATAAAAATAAGATTAAAACTTATGTTAGTACATTTTTGGGCATGACGAGGAATTGCGAAAACTAAATTTGTGGCAGTCGTGAGAGGTGAAGTACGTGATGGGTATCTGTGTGTCAGAGACATTTGTTGGGAACGCGTGCAAAACTTCAAGTATCAAGGTGCCCTGGTAAATGAAAACTGGAATCCTTAAGTCGAAATTCGGTCGAGGATTGAACAAGCCAGGTCGGCCTTCGTTCGTATGAGGACTCTCCTCTGTGATAAGTATTTTAGATCATTCGGTAACGTATCCTCAAGTGCTACAAATGGTCTGTCTTACTCTACGGAGTGGAGGCATGGACACTAAAGGCAGCCTAAATAAATCGCCTAGAGCCGGGATACTTAACACGGTGATCGCGGGCACCGAGATGCCCGAAGCGATCGCGCATAGCACCCGCCAAGCTTTGGGTTTTTTGTTTCTTCAACAGTCTTTTTTTGGGATTTCACATTGAGGGGTTTGACGAAGGATTCTTTTATATCTTTTAGGAACAGTTGATTCTGGCAGAATTCCGAGATAGTATTGTATAAAGCCAGAATAATAATATAACAGAAGACGGAATTATAATCGTTACTTGACTTGGAAATTGAAGTGCGTAGCACGGGAGTAGCCGCGGTGAAGCTTGTGAGACGATAGAAAGTGACAAGCGAAACGGAAACAGTAGAATGTCTCCTGTTGGGAGAAACCAGTGTATCCCATATTAACGATAGAGCGGAATCATGACGATTCGTAATATTACGGGACATAAATTACCGGGATTTATGAAATTTTGGGTTACGAATAGGGAGGATAAACACATTTTTTTAAATCTAATTTCCGAGGTTTTATTCAAATACATTCGAGGAAAAAAAAGGTCAGGGTAGTTACCAAATAAGGCATGTAGGTACATAATGCTGGAAAAAATTTAAAAAAAATATTTTTTTTTTTGTCAATTAGAGACTTGACATGAAATCTTTGAAGTTTTTTTTCTTCATTTTTTTTTTTTTTTAACGAATTATCTGAAGAAAATGAAGCTATTGCAGTGAATCCCAAAATTTAAAAAATAAATTTTTCGAAAATTTCCTCCATGGAAATACATTTTGAGGCAACCTGAAAAGATTCCTGAAGTTGGATTCGTTTTCATATTCTAAAATCATTCTCGTTGGAATGTATTTTATGAGCACAATAACGTTTCGAAAGTCTAAAACGTCAACCAAGTTGGGTGGGCAGTATAGCTTCTTCATTTACGTGGAGTTGGTTACAGAACAAAATAAGAGTAAAAAAATATGTGCTGTGTGTGTGTGTTTGTGTGTAGACATGCTAACGTTCAAAATAGGACCATAGTTCATGTTTTCGTATGAATATTCCCCAGCATCAATCCAACGGCATTCGCCATATATAAGGTACAGAGAAGACCAACTGAGAGCTAACTGGCACAATCTCTGTCCATTTCATCAAAGAAAGAAGTGTTCGAATCCAGGAATCGTTTTTTTTCGAATTTTTAAAAATTTTAAGAGGCATGCAATAGTTTAATTTTCCATGGAAATTCGCTAAATGAAAATAATTGGGTAATTATCAGTATGATTAGCTAGTGAATAGATAACTAGCATAATATATTACTGTGTTAATACTGGAGCTGGTTTCAGAACCGATAATTCATTGGGGCATGTACCAATATTAAAGCCCCATTGGTTGAACTTCGCTGAATCGTTGAACTCAAGGATTTTGTTTTTCAGAATGCCTCAAAACGGATTTCAAAGAAGAAAATTACTATTTGAAAATTTTTGAACCTATATCAATTGCTAGTTTCAAATCGATGATCAACCCTCTCTGGGTAACTCTATGTCCAGATTTGAACGAACCAAATGGAAAACTACTGTGTGGAAACTCTAAGGACATTATTCCTCTGAAATCCAGTATTGAACTTTTCCCCTTCTGCTTGGACTGTGATGTTTCTCCTAAAATTTTAACGAATAATATTCTCAAATTTTGAATAATAACTTTCAATTTCCATATT
This sequence comes from Adelphocoris suturalis, assembly GCA_030762985.1. Classification (NCBI taxonomy): domain Eukaryota; kingdom Metazoa; phylum Arthropoda; class Insecta; order Hemiptera; family Miridae; genus Adelphocoris; species Adelphocoris suturalis. The sequence continues at coordinate 70,845,549 of CM061045.1, read as the reverse complement.
TTCTTATCAGGAATTGGATATTGAAAACCATTGGTATGAAGTTGTCAGTTTAAAAAATTATGAGTACCAGTTCGTCAAGTCTAGAAGCTAGAAGCATTCTGTACAGAATTAAATGCTGAATTTGGATTTTCAACCCGTTCATTCCACAAACCTCAGCAAATATTGATTTTCTCCAATTTTTCGGAGCATTATGCATAATTTGAATCAGTGAGTTTTTATTTAAAAATGGCCTTGAAACATAAAAGCCGATAGAAAAGCGGTCATTTGTACCCTCCTAGTTTATAAATATAACTTGATATTGAATGTTTCGTGGGTTTTAATGAAATTAATGCAAAATAAACATCCATTAGGCCAAAATGACCTTACTATTATTTTTAGATAACTTCATCAATGAAACGGTTAGGCCCCAAAAAGATTTTTTCTTCTCTATCTTACTTACTTCTATTAGTTTTCAATATTAGATAGGGTAATAGAACCGCAATATGCATTACTACCGATTTTCTTGGTTTCGGACTTTTTTCTAACGAAACCCCCAGGATAGAAATACTCTGCGTTGTGTACATATCCAGTCCAGAAATCTCCAACAATCTAATCACAGCTCTCCGACACAGATTTGAGTTCTCTCAAATGTTCAGGGTCCAAACGGATTGTTGTCTATGGATCCGTTGTGAATACTCCCAAGGAAAAGCTACACCGCCCTTTAATTCGACGACGCGATAACGCTTGTTTACTGTCACAAATGACTTGAGCCGGTAACTATTCCCAGCAGCAATTCCGCATTTTCAGTTCTGTTTGCCATAATTTGCATGTCCGTAGGGTGTAGCTGCAGTGTTTGAACAAACCCCACGCCACCCCACCCCTCCCATTGAACACTTGACAGAGAACAAGGGTAAAAACAATACTACGGGAAATGTTAGGCGGCTTTCACATTGGTTAGACACGAGACATCAGACCAGTGGACACGCGACTTGAAACATAAGACAAGTCCTTTCACACACAAGAGACATGTGCTTTTTGTATATAGTCAAGTTAGCAATCTATCTTGCTCCTCCCTCTTTGAATATCCTGCTGCTGTCACATCATGCAATGCCCGATATTCTTCTATCGCCTTGACGAATATGATATTAAATCAACATGATGATATTGTGTCCGGCAACATCGTCAAAACGCGAAAAAAAGAGACGACGAAGGAAACGAGGAACAACATCTGTTTATGGAAGCGAAGTGCTGGACACAAACTGAAAAATGTGAATCACTCAAACCGACTAGAGACGCGTGTTTTGAGAGCCTGGAACCCAGGGACGCCTGCCATTGCAGATAATACTAACCCACAATGCCATGAGACCTGCTCCGAATTCCAACCTGCCGGATCTCTTCAGACACTTGTTTCATGTTTCAAGAAGACATGAAGCACGTGTCTCTTCAGTGTGAAAGCTTTCATACATTTCAATGGGTTGGATTTGGAAGAAGCGTGTCGCGTGTCTACTGGTCTGATGTCTTATGCCTCGTGTCTAAAAAGTGTGAAAGCCGCCTTAAGGAAAACCGCTAACAGTACTTATAGGTCAAATTTGGGATTTTCAAGATACATATTAGTCTGCCCCTGTATATTGCTCCGAGTCTGCAAGGCAGCGGAAGCTTTGTTTTCACTTTCGAAATTAAAAAATGTATGTGCTCCAAAATAAAAATTCCACTAGCATTTTGCGTTTCATGGCCTGTCCACATTAACTTGTAACAGCCATACACGATCACATGTTTCACAATTTCGATTGGATTTTAATGAAACTTTCAGGAATAGTGTGGGTTTAGCCCTAAATGGTCCCATATTAGTTCCATCATGATTATATCAGCGGTGCGCTCTGGGCATGCGCGAACGTAATTTTCTTGTTAAGAATTGTCAATGTTGAAAAGATTTTGGTCAGATTTTCAGGGATGATGCGGGGGAGGTCCCTTACGACATTTATCATGATTGAATCAGTGGTACGCTGCGAAAATTATGCTTGATGGATTTTACGAGTGAGCAAGCGCAGAATGAAGTATTGATTTGTGAGCACCTAATGAAAAATATATGTTATCTACAGCCTAACTCGCACTTCGGGATTTATAAATAGAACTCTCTAAGAAGAAAATTAGTGAATTATTTTTCCAGATCTGTGATTCGATGCATTTTATTATCTCCTCCCTTTCATTCACAGATGTATTATATTTTTCTTATAATAATTGGGATTTTATACCTTTTGTATAAATAAATTCCCTGACAATTTCATTAATATCGAATGAAATCGTTGAAGTTATGCGTGCAAAATGCGTACCCGCGACGAAGTAGTGGAAGCTCGATTCAACAAAGAAAAGTTCCAGTTATGTAGCATGATCTTAAGAGTGAACTTTCGTAAATTATCGTATATTATTACGTTACATTTGAACACTTTGAATCTAAAAAAATTGCTATCTACCAATTTATTGGCAAGAATCGTTCTAAATAATGTTCTGCTTAAGATTTTGGATCTTTAGATTTTTTGTGGCAGTTTTATAGATTTTTCAGCGTAATTTGGTGCATACATTTCTCAATGTTCAAGTTCATCGTTGATAAACTTCTTTTTACTAAAATGCTGCTAGAAAATATAAATTTAACAATTTTTAGCCGCTTTTGCCATTTTTAGTGACTTTTTAGCACATTTTTTGAAATTTGAGCAATTCAATGTGCTCAAAAAGTGCTGGACAACTACTTCATCCTTTCATTTGAGACGCTTGATATTCTCAAATGGAGGTGTTGTAGGAGATTAGAACCCAGTGCATGATTTATCCACTAAATTTTAGTCTCGTTGTAAGAATCTTCCTCAAGTGAGAACAAAACTGCTTCTCTAAATGCTTATTTCTTAAGGAGAACTGGTATTATTAGTAAACATTGAAAGTGGGAACGGGAAAAAGTAATATCCCTCCAAACTAAGGAACGTACTCTTACGTTGCTCAAACGAAATCACATTTTTTACAACATGTGGTGCTGTCAAATTACATCGCATAATTATTGATAATTGATAATTAAAGTAAAGCATGGAATAATTGAGATACCTCAGGATAAATAATTATTGAAATTCATAAAAATACATTAAATTAAATTGGACAGAATTAGATTGTAAAGAAAATAATCAAAATTGCCTCAAAGTCTATATTATAAGAAACGAATAGATGAATAAGATTAATAGACGCTGCGCCGCACAGTGGGGCCAAGGTGAATAAAAACATCAAAATTAACCACCTCCAAAAAATAAAATTAAATTAAAAAAATTTTTTTTTTCATTCTCAAAATACCTAAACATGCGGTATCTAATCCCCTTTCAATTTAATATTAAATATGGTAGGTCTAAAACCAACTTAATCTCCGTTTTTCTTCATTTTTTCCGCTGAAATTTCGGTTTTTCTACTGTTATGTTTCCCGATTTGACTGATGGTATTAACATTTGCGAGATATTCAAAGAACACATAAAGGTCTTCAAACATACCTATTTTTTGATTTGGAAAAAAGGTCTCAAATCGATTATATTCACTTGGAATAACACTCTCTGGGTAACTAAATCTAAGCCCTCACTTGAATGCACCAAATAGAAAACAACTGATAACTGTGCGGATTCCTCTGAAATCTAATATTTAGTTTTTCTTCTTCTTCTTCTGATCATCTTAGCTTGTAGTGAGATGTTTCTCCCGAAGGATTTAACGAATAATGTTCTCAAGTTTTGATTATTAATTTTCAATTTCTATCTCTTCTTATCAGAAAATGGATATTAAAAAACAGTGGTATAAAGTTATCAGTTTAAAAACGTATGAGTCAAAACAGTATGAGTCAGTTTGTCAGGTCTAAAAACTAGAAGCATTATTTACATAATTTAATGCTAAATTTGAATTTTTAACACGTTCATTCTGCAAGCCTCTCCAAATCGCATTTCTGCAATTTTCGAAAACTATTTGCATAGTTTGGAACAGTGAGTTTTTATTTAAAAATGACTGTGAACATAAAAGCCGAGTGAAATACTCATTTATGCCTCCCTAGTTTCTAAATATAACTTGAAATGGAATATTCTGTAGGTTATAATAAATTTAATGCAAAATTACCATAATCCATTAGACAAAAATGACCTTATTATATTTAGCTAACTTTATCAATTAAACGATTACGCTTCAAAATGATTTTTTTCTTTCCATTTATGTTATTTCTATTAGTTTCCGCTATTAGATATGGTAATATAACTGCAATATGCATTACTATCGATTTTCGTGGTTTCCAAATTTTTTCCACCAATACCCCCAGGATCGAAACAGAGCGGCGTTAGCTGACGATTGCATTTGCCCGAGGGAGTTGATGCCAGAATTATTCCTATCGAACTCTGAAAGAGAAGGTTCTTGGCTCCTGGTGAATCGTGGGTGAATCACACGAGTACTCTGATATTAGTGCGAGCTAGTAAATTAGGGCTGTCATATACGCCTTGAAGAATCTTCACAAAAATAATTTTGACTAGCTACTTCCTTCTTTGTCCCCCATAGTCCAGGAGCTATGACCGAAAATAGGTAGTAGTTTAAGGAGACGGTTTGAAATTATATTTTGAAAATTGTAGTCCATTCCTAGTAAAAAACACATTGTCTGCCACCTCGAAAGTAGTGGAATACACAATGGCAGCCTCATAAAGATGGCCTAATTTGCCCATCAGTTTTTCACTAATAATTTCTAAACTATTCTTCGTACAGAAATGTTTATACTTAGGAAAGTTGTAGAGCATAAAATACATAGCGATTCGACCCAAAAACTATGATTTTTTTCCCCCAAAGCAAGCGAATTACAATAATTGAAAATCTGGCTAATTTTGAGTCAGTCCTCTCCTCCCCACGTCAAGAAATTTGACCTTTAAAATCACCTAGCGGCCGTAATATTGGTCTGATTCAGGTCTGCCAAACTTCATTCGATTCATGGTTAAATGCCTACTTTCCAAAGTTTAGGACATTTTGGTAAGAGTTAAAATAAGAGAAAAAACAAAAATACCATGACATCTCGGACTTCCCCCCTCCCCCATTAACTCACTCCACCGAGAGCGAATTCCTTTAATAAGTATGAAATTTGAAACTCCTGACATAATTTCCAAAACTAGACCAAATTGATAACTGAATTTAAAAAATGATCACGAAAATCTGACGAAAATAGTTGAAACATCACGATTTATTACTCTTACCCCGTCCATTTACCCGAAAATCTGATCAAAATCGAATGGAAACTGTAGAGGTGTCTATCTAAGCTGTTTTCTATGATCAATACCATCTGCCCACTCCTCGTCACAATAAATCTTCGAGTCCCACGCATAATTTACCGTTTACCATCGCTGTTTTTCATCCCATTTCCCCATAAAATTTATGAAAATGTTGGCCCATAATGAGACTTCACTGCGCGAGCGCTTGTCTGCCTATATATCCTTGACACAGCCGTAACAACCATAATTTCGTTTGGATTTCAATGACATTTTCAGGAATAGTTACGGTTTAGCCCTAAAGTCCCATATTAGTTTCATCATGATTGAATCAGCGGTACGCTCTGCGCATGTGTGAACGTAATTTTCTTGTGGTAGCCAAAAGTCCGTCAATGTTGAACAGATTTTAGTCAGTTTTTCAGGGATGATGCGGGGAAGGTCCCTTGAGGTCCCTTACGACATTCATCATGATTGAATCAGCGGTACGCGTCGGTCTTTCTATATTTCTATATTTTTGGAATTTGAGCAATTTACTGTGCTCAAAATGTGTGGCGAAAAAAATCATCCTTTCACTTGGAAAAGTTAATTTTTTTGTGCAAGAACGAAATTTTTATCTCAAACCTAAAGATGTATAAAAAAAATTCAGAGTTTCAAAATCGAATCGTTTTGTTTTATTATGCTTTACAACTTTTCTTCGTATACAAATTTCTATTGGGTGTATGGTTCAGGAATTATTAGAGAAAAACTTCATAATGGACAAATTCCATCTTTATGAGGCCGCCGTTTCGTATTCCACCTTTTTCGAGAGGGCAGAGTAAGATTTTCTTACTCAGAACGGACTAAATTTTCAAAATCTAATATCAAACCTTCTCCTGAAATTACTACCTATTTTCGGCCTTGGCTCCTGGTAGCGCCCCAAAAGGTTCGTTTGCGTCAAAGTTTATTCTATCGGTCGCTAGAACTCGTGAAGCTGGCATGAGGTTTTCACGAGTGTATTCCTGGACTTTACAAGCGATTTTAGGAATATTTTCAAGAATTGTTATTATTGTTATATTAGAATATTATTATTATTTTATTTATATTTTTATCTTTTGTATGTACTCGTATTTTTCCATCTTTATAAGACACATTTTGGTATATTATTTTCAATAGTGAACCTCTGTAATCGACGAAGAAAAAAATAATTTTTATCCCTCCCCCTCCCCTCCAAATTTGTTGGTTTACTTTTCAAGATGCATGGAATCTAAAAATCGAAAAATAATCCGTCGGTCGTCGGTACGTAGGAGCGTGTTTCGAAGAATGTTTCAGGTAGAAAAAACGCTGCAAATTATTTCACAAAGGTTTATTATTTTTTCAATTAAATATGATCATAGTTTTAGTTGGCTAGCGTACGTCATAAGGCCCGTCCAAACTCCTCGGCGTGTCCTATTTCGAGTTGCCACAACCTATACTTCTATAATTATATACGCATGTTTATATTTCTCGATTTGAGCTCCTATCTATTCAAATAGTTATTGCCTTAATAATATCATTATCTAAGTACGTACGCAAAGTCGAGAGGATATGTTATTAAATATGCGTAGGAAAAGCTTTGGTATTAACACACAAATATAGCCTTGAAAAAACATATATTCATGCCTCGAAGGAACGCCGGCGCCGTATCCACCACAAGGTGCCGCGGCGCCGGCGCCTCCTCTCACTCTACCCCCCGCTCACCCCCCCTCGCCGCCCACCGTGACCCCCTGCCAAGCGTGCCAGGCGTGCGTGCGTGCGTAAGTCTAACAAAGCCTTGAAATGACACTTTTTCGCCCGTTTTTGGCCCATAGCATCTATGCGAGTAAAGCGATCGGGATGGTTAAACGTTAGGACCAACTAGACCCCAAATGGAGTCTATGGGCGAAAGGACGGGTTTTTTAAGTCAATTCTTAGGCCTTTTATGGCCCGGACGGCGGACGGCGGACGGACATTTCAAATTTGGATTCTACGCACCTTGAAACGTAAAGTGACAAAGTTTGAGGGGGGGTTATAAAAATTTTTTGCTATACGATCACATAGGCTTATTATTGGAAATAATAAACCAAAAGTCAAAATAAAAGTTTTCGAAAAAAAAAAAAAAACGTCGTCTTCAGCATCCAGGGTGGTAGGTCAAGGTCTCAAATCGATTATATTTACTTGCAATGACCCTTTGCGGGTAACTATGCCCACACTTGAACGCACCAAATAGAAAACTACTGTACGTAATCCCTAAGGATTCCTCTGAAATCTAACATTTAATTTTTCCCCTTCTTCTGATCATCTTGGTTTGGACTGAAATTATTCTCCCGAAAGTTTTTACGAATAATATTTTCATAATTTGAATATTAATTTTTAATTTCTATCTCTTCTTATCAGAAAATGGATATATTGAAATCCAGTGGTATAAAGTTGTTAATGTAAAAACACATGAGTACCGGTTTGTCAAGTGTCGAAACAGAAGCATTCTTTACAAAATTTAATACAGAATTAGAATTTTCAACCCGTTTATTCCGCAAACCTCTGCAAATATTGATTTCCTTCAATTTTTAGTAGCAATTTGCATAATTTGAAGCATGCATGTTTATTTAAAAATGTCCGTGAAACTTGAAAGCCCAGTGAAATACGGCCATTTATACCAACCTTCGTAGTTTCTGAATATAACATGAAAGGGAATATTCCGTGGGTTTTCATTAAATAAAGGCAAAATTACCATCCATTAGACCCAAATTACCTTATTATTATTTTTAGCAAACTTCATCAATGAAACGATTAGGCCTCAAAATGATTTTTTTTCTTTTATATTTATCTTATTTCTATTAGTTTCCGCTATTAATTAGGGCAATATTCATTACTATCGATCTTCGTGGTTTCGGAATTTTTTCCACCAGAACCTCCAGGATCAAACTCTGTGCGTCATCCAGAGCTTTCCTCCAAAACTACTAATGAACTATGAAACTAATTAAATTTGGGTGAAAAATCATACATCGGACGAGGATGTGCCAATAACAGTCTGGTTTTGACCTTCGCTGAGTGAAGACGTATTAGCTGTTTGCTGATATGCGGTGTCGTGATTGTGAAGAGGACCTGCCTCCCGCGATGTCGTTGCATTGTCGTGTGTGTAAAGGTAACTTTCATTTTCGTTGTGTTGATATTAAGGAAAGCGACTTTAAGAAAATGAACGCTGATTATCGTAGCAAGTGGAAGTGCCCTGGTTGTAAGAGGTCGACTCCCAAAACTGATAAGATGGTTTCATCTGATGATATCCGGGAGACATTGGAACTAGTGAGAGGTGTGAGTCTGCGAATAAATGAGATCGGGGGATTGACGACACTGAGTGATTCTGTGGTGGAACTCAAAAACACGTTTGGTGATTTCCAGGTGGAAATTCAATCTATAAAAGACCAGTTGGTTGATTGTCGTGCAGTAAACAAAGTGCTTGAGGCTCGTGTGAACACTTTAGAGCAAGTTGTTCATCGGAAAAACATTGAGACAAGCGTTATCCCGGCAAAACATTGGTGAGAACTGTAAAGCTATTTCATTTATTTTTTAAAATAATCATAATATTTATTGATTTACTCCGAAACAGGTAACTATCTTTTTAAGACAAGTGAAACATTTAGGATTTGATGGTGCCAAATTGAAAACAATCACTTTGTTACATAATGTTCAACAATGTTTCTCCAGCATAGGAACGGCCGCTCCATCCTCCAATTCCAGTGGCCGCACTTTCCTCCCGGATTATGGCGAATTGTACATTCACTTTTACCTATCCCACGAGGTTTGAGAACGGCTTATTCCACTTATTAGCGAGAACGTGGGCTGCACGATTCACGAAAACAGTAAACTCTTTCTCCATCGCCCGAGAGAACCAAGGGGGTGAAAAGCCCCCGGCAGTCCTCAGCAGCTCGATCATACTTTGAGTGGTTGACGTTGGCTGCTGTTTGAGACGTTGTTTGCCAGTCCTGGGAGAGGTTGGAGGCAGCGTCGGCATTCACTATGCGGTAATCGAAAAACGCTGGCCTCCCACTCTCCCAAACCCCGTTGACCATGATGTCTCCTACCAGAGCGGGTTGAACAATGGTAGCCTCCCGCTTCACTTGTTCAGTCACTGCACCCCCTCAGGCTAGGTTGGTTAATCCGGCTACCACATCCCTTAGTTCGTCTCCTCTCTTCACTATTCCTCCCTTTTTGTAGTTGTGTGCATGAGCGACATAGAACTCTGCTCCACAGTCGTCACAGTGCGCTGGGAGGGCTTGAGGGAAACTGTGTGGCTGATAAGTCGAATGACCGAGAGCCATTGAGAGGATCCTATTCACGCCTGATGACTCTCTGCTGATTTGGTTGTAGCTGTCGAATGAGGTCCATGCTCTGTTGGCTTTGGTATGTTTCCCATTCCTTCCTTTCTTCTCTCTGAACTGATGAAGCATTATTGTTTTTGTGCTCGTTGAAGTTCAGTTGGTTGCCGGAGCAAATTGAAGCACTTAGGAGCTGGCAAGATCTTTGAGAGGTGTGAAATGCTGGGTGGATTTCGGTTGAATTTGATATTCCAAGCCTCCCTAGGCGGGTAGGTAAGCTCATAATTTTACTTTCTACTTCTCCCACCTCACAACCTGCTAAATCTGGGATCAAATGTTGATGATATCTTCCCAAAGCAGGCTATATTTAGCTCTGCATCCTTCAACAACTCTCTGAGTGAAAGCCCACTCAAACTGAAAAGATTTTGAAAAGTCTGCGTGCACTGCTTGCGGGCTTTTATCTGCGGCTCCAGCAAATTTTGCAGTATATTCCACCCACTTTTGAACTTTTGCGTGGACATATTCTTTTTTCTGCACCAGTGAACCTATCACCCCTCCGAGGAACCTGTGTGAGTGAACTATTTTTACGTTGAGATCCCTAAACGGGGAATTCTCAAGCCCTCTGCTTTCATCCTCAAGCCCGGCCTTGATTACTAAAATTCTTTGCTTCTGGGATGTAGCCCCATTTCAGAGGCTATTGTTTCTCATTGGTCACGTATTCATAATATTGACGTTAAAGTAGTGGATGTCTATCGAGTGGGATTTAGGCGTGAAGATGATAACCGACCGAGGAGTATAGTTGCTGAATTTTTGACCCTGGAGGGCCGAGATAAATTTGAGGCGAGAGCGAAAAATGAGAGGAAAACAACAAGGATGTTACTACCTACCAGGCCTGAGAATATTATCTACATTTCCGAACAGCTGTCAGGATTCAACAACCATCTATAATTGACGAAACAAAGAGCCAAGGAGAGAAATTATAGGTATGTTTGGTACCTACCGTGGTTTTCCAATATGTTTGTCCAGGAGCCAAGGCCGAAAATAAGTAGTAATTTCAGGAGAAGGTTTGAGATTAGATTTTGAAAATTTAGACCGTTCTGAGTGAGAAAACCTTTTAATGCATCTCAAAATGGGTGGAATACGAATTGGCGGCCTCATAAAGATGGCTTAATTTGCCCAGTATGAAGTTTTTCTCTAATAATTCCTAAACCGTACATCCTACAGAAATTTTTATTCGTAACAAAATTGTAAAAATAAAAAAAAAAAGAAAAAGATTTGATCCCAAAACTCCAAATTATCTCCTAAAATAAGTGAATTACAAATAATTTCAAAATGGGGCTAATTTCGGGCCAGTCCTCTCCTCCCCCCAATAACCAGTTGCCCTTCAAAATCGCCTAGTAGTGTCAATATTGGTCTGATTTCAGTCAGCTAAAGCTCATTCTACTCAAGATTATATACTTTCCAAAGTTCGAGGATTTTAGGAGTACCAGCAGTGGCGTAGTTTGAGGAGGGGCAGGGTGGGCAGAGCCCCTCCATCAATCGTAGAGGATGCCGGATTTCGTTTCATGGATACAATTAAAATTAATAATTATAACCTTCTATTTTAAGTAACTACACCTTCAATTATGTAATGTGATTCGCAAAATACAATATACTAGTATACGAATCTGCTTGCCTAGAAACTTTAGACGGCCTTAGAAATAAAGAAATTCTTATTAGGTTTATTTGTCTAAGGGCGAAATGGCGTGGATATTATAGAGCGCCACGGAGAGTAATAAAAACACCTAGTCAACGAAACGGAAGTGTGGATACTACTCGTACAAACCGAAATCAAGTCGTTCCCCACTACCTTCTGGGGCGAGCCCATATGCGATTTTTCCCTAGAAAAATATCCATAGCTCAGTATCCACAAAAATTCCCCTAGAACTTCCCCTACTTTTCACTGCCTACCTGATAACGCTTGGATCTTCGATCCAAAACAGTTTCTCTAATAAACTAATTAATTTTTGATTGTTGGTACCGTACATGTCATACCATTTACGTATTAAATCCCAGTTAAAATAAAGCAAAAATACAATAAATAGAATACTACAATGGTTATTGAAATAGTTTAATAGAAAATATTAAAATATTCTATTGTAGCAATATTTATATTGTAACCTATAACTAGAATATTAGTGGTTTGAGTTTGTTTACATTTTGTTTTGTTCCTCGCTATCGGTTTCCTGTCTCGTATTTTATTTCGCGTACTTATGTAATACAATTTTGTGATAATTACCTACCAGAAAAAGTGTTTTTCGCGCAGAAACACCTAACAATTGAGGATGAACCTGTAAGGTAGAAACGTCCACAGATATGATTTTGCAGGCAGTAAGTCTAGTATAATAGCATATAATAGGCCTCTATTAGAATTTATCGTTGTTTTCAATGTTCGGATTAGTTAATATTGTGTACTATTTTCTTCTAGATTGTATTATGCTTTAATAATCAATATGTAGGTTTGTGAATATGAAAGCGTTCGTGATTTAAAATCATGACAAAAAGCCATTGAACACGCATATGAACGTTTGGCAGTTTATTATACCGTCTTCGTATATTCAACAACAAGTTTTAGAAATTAATACTAAAACGATAAAATAAAATAAAATCCTTGACTTTTGCCCCTCCATAAGAAATGGCCTAGCTACGCCACTGAGTACCAGTGACGTCTTCTTCCACAGAAATACCTTTCAGCACGTTTAGCTGAATCCACAGCAAGTAACGGTACAGATTGACAACCGGAAGGGTTCAGAAATAACTTACATTGCTCACAAGTGGCGTCTTTCTAATGAACCCGAGAAGCAAAGCAGCGTGCCCAGGATCGGATTAGTAGGTAAACTTGCTTCTGTGTAAAAGTATTTTAATTTTTCGTCAAGTCATGTGAAGCTAGCTATGTGTTCCTCACTCGAGCGGTCAAAAGTATGTTATACACGATTCTCCTTAAAAACTCATTAAGACCTTCGTCATCGGGGGTTGGGGGGGGGGGGGGGGGGCTGTTAGTTTTATCTGAGAAAAGACTGATGAACGGAATAGTGAAACCGGCACAACTTTGTGGGACAAACTAGGTAGGTATTTATGGGAAAATACATCTAAGTACCTGTTTGCTAGTCAGTTCTTGATGGCGTTCGTTTGAACGCTGCTACTTGGTCCGTTTCGGGTTGGCGCACGTGACCCAAGTTTCCTGCGAATCAATTTGGTGAGTTCCCGGGAAACGTCAAGCCGACTGTCTTCTATCATAATAATAATTAATGTTGGGCCCCTACGACAACAAATATCATCTCCCGTCATTTCCATTCAATCTAAGAGTACTACCTACGCTATTTTATCCTGGGGATTTTTTCCGGGCATTTTTTTCCGTGAATCCCTCAATATAGGGGTCTGAGGGAGTGAAATTGGTTGCAATTGAATCAAGCGCTGAATTAATATTCATTTTCAAAAACAGCTTTTTAACGAAAAGTTGGTTAAAAGTATGATTATCCACATAAATACCCAATTCGGATATTAGCCCAGTCAAATTAGACCAAAAAAAGGCAAATAGGAGAAAAAATTCATAGTAAAGAAATTTCTTCACCAGGCTCTTCCTTCACACCTAGTAAATCATATCTCAAAAGTCCCCTAGTATGGGGGGTGAGCTCGAGGAGGGGGGGGGGTATTTTTCTCCTTTTTTTCGACTTTTTTTCGGTTTTTTGCCTATAACTCGAAAAGTAAGCGTTCTAGCGACTTGTTTACTATTACCAGAATTAAAGTGCATAAAATTTCCTACAATTTTCACTCCTGACTTTATTCTCTACGATTAGGCGTTCCGCCGCTAGAGCGCGTTGAAAAGTAGGTATCATTTCAAAAAATCAGCAAAAAGGCCTTTATGCTCTTTTTACGCAGAAATCATTCGTATGTAGCTTCTGGGTGACTTAGAATACATCATGATTTGTTTTAAGAACATCAGTGATGCTCGAACAGTGGTTTGAGCAGGTTTCATGTATGTCTTTTTTATCTGTTCTTCGCTTACATCCTGGAAACTATGATAACCATAACATATTTTCAGCACCCTTACCAACTCACTGTGAATTATCAGTGAATATATATGTATATAAAACACAGTGGCTCTAAAAAAGAAAAGAAAAAAAAGGAACTAAAGAAAATGAGCTGTGTTTTACCAAAAAATGTTTAATGTGCAGGTACAGTATAACCCATGTTAAAGTAATATTCACAAAAGGAGTGGGAGGGGGAAGGGGTCATCAATCTTCACAGGTATCTGCTCTTCACCCATTGAGAATCACCATCCACAGTTAAACTGAAAATTCAAAATCAGATTACAGTGAGGTGCATATAATCTTATATTGATAGATAGATGAAGTTTATGCAGATGATTAGGATGAAACTTACAGGGCGATGACATATGTGTTGAGTGGGTAGTCTTATGGTTCCATGTCTGTTTCATCATCTTCTGTAGATGAACCGTCGTCAGCAAGTGGTGGGTTATTTGTGCAGGAACCTGAACAGTTGGAGCAGAGTGTTGAGCAGAGTGTTGAGATCCACATCGACCACTACCGCAGCTTTTGGTGTAGCTACAAAATATATTCTGCAGAATTGGGGCTGGAGTAGGGAGACGATGGCTTCCTCAAACCAATTCCAACTTTGGATCCACCAGCAACATCTGAAATTCTGCAGAATATATTTTGCAGCTGCACCAAAAGCTGCGGTAGTGGTCGATGTGGATGCCGCAGAGCTGGCGTCCACTGCTCAACACTCTGCTCCAACTGTTCAGGTTCCTGCAAAAATAACCCACCACTTGTTGACGACGGTTCATCTACAGAAGATGATGAAACAGACATGGAACCATAAGACTACCCACTCAACACATTTGTCATCGCCCTGTAAGTTTCATCCTAATCACCTGCATGAACTTCATCTATCTATCAATATAAGATTATATGCACTGTAATCTGATTTTGAATTTTCAGTTTGACAGTGGATGGTGATTCTCAATGTATGAAGAGCAGATACCTGTGAAGATTGATGACCCCTTCCCCCTCCCACTCCTTTTGTGAATATTACTTTAACATGGGTTATACTGTACCTGCACATTAAATATTTTTTGGTAAAACACAGATCATTTTCTTTATCCTTTTTTTTCTTTTCTTTTTTAGAGCCACTGTGTTTTATATACATATATATTCACTGATAATTCACAGTGAGTTGGTAAGGGTGCTGAAAATATGTTATGGTTATCACAGTTTCCAGGATGTAAGCGAAGAACAGAAACAAAAGACATACATGAAACCTGCTCAAACCACTGTTCGAGCATCACTGATGTTCTTAAAACAAATCATGATGTATTCTAAGTCACCCAGAAGCTACATACGAATGATTTCTGCGTAAAAAGAGCATAAAGGCCTTTTTGCTGATTTTTTGAAATGATACCTACTTTTCAACGCGCTCTAGCGGCGGAACGCCTAATCGTAGAGAATAAAGTCAGGAGTGAAAATTGTAGGAAATTTTATGCACTTTAATTCTGGTAATAGTAAACAAGTCGCTAGAACGCTTACTTTTCGAGTTATAGGCAAAAAACCGAAAAAAAAGTCGAAAAAAAGGAGAAAAACACCCCCCCCTCCTCGAGCTCACCCCCCATACTAGGGGACTTTTGAGATATGATTTACTAGGTGTGAAGGAAGAGCCTGGTGAAGAAATTTCTTTACCATGAATTTGTTCTCCTGTTTCCTCTAATTTGACTGGGCTATATTTATTCACGGTATTTATCCCCGAACATGAATATCCGGGTATTTTACGTCTCTAGTAGTTTACACCTATGCAGATACATTAGATTCCTACCTAATGATTCGTTTATTAATACAGACAGGCGTTCAGGGTAGAAGAGCTATACAATACAGTAATAATTAACCTCTGTGAAATCATTTGCTAGATAGAATTTTTTTTAATGTTGGACCTACTGCAATCTAGCTCGATTTCCGTTGAAAATTCGCAAAACATGGTTGCTAGATACAGAAATAGTTTGATTTGATTAGAAATAAATTCAATTTGATTAGAAAATACTAACAAAAAAGATGTATTAGGGGGAAAAAATAATAGTTATAAAAAATGAAGCAGAACCAACAAATTCCATTTAGGTGTATTACGTGTTTTGCATAATCGAGTCTGCCCGCGACACTGATGATTTCTTAAGAAGTCATTCTTAAGAAGTCATTTAGAAAACGTCAGGTGCGAGGCTTCACTCTATTTCCCTTACTTGTATTCATTTTACATAGATGCTTTCATGATGGATCACATCTTAGAAGGGTGGGGTTGTTATTCCGATTGTTTGATTTTCATGTACTCCATTATTGGTATTTCTCGGGTTATTACCGCCTATACTGTATTTTGTATAGACATGTATGTGAAATGGGTACAATTTTCATCTATTGAAGAATCTCTTGAGCCATTTCGACGGAAACTACGTTTTTCACCTATTTCGGGAAGTTTTTTTGCTAATTACTGCTTTTTTTATTCTAAGAAAGTGCTAAAAATTATGTTTTCACATTTTTATTGGAATTGGTATTGAATATCATTTGCATTCATTAGGAAAGTAATTCCTGTGAATTTCATCAATATCCTTCGAGCCCAGTGGCGGCCGGTGGTCTGAAAAAGGAGTGGGGCACAAAAATATTTACCTATTTGACAGTCAAAAAGAGCATGGAGGTTTTTCATCCATTTGTTTTGCTTTCAGTGTAAATTAATTTTGATCTAAACACATGAAACATTAATCCCACTTGGGTTATGTCAAATGCCATGGACAATAAATCATGATCATTAAATATTATTGATAAATAAATATAAATAAATTAATTAAATAAACTAAATTAAAAATACTATCTTATAGGGACCTACTTACTTACTAAAGCTGGTTTCACATGGAGCGGTATGTCCGGAAGACAGAAAGATTGAAAGCAATCTGATTGGCTGTTGGGACAACAGTTGAGGATGGTGGCTGCCATGTTGCCGGAATGGGCGGTCTGCGGACAGCGGTAGAAATGTTTATACCGTTGCCGCGTTCCGTCGAGCGGAGCGCAATCTTATTGGACAGGAATGTTGATAACCGCAAGTAGAGGTTTCAGATCAGAGAGGGTTTCAGTAGGAAGGTTATGATTCCGTGTGTCCATGTTCATGTGAACACCCTGCTACATTCTGCCGCCCCCTCCACTGGGGTTTCCAGCCTTCTGTCTTTCCGGTTGTTACGCTCGTACTCCTCCATGTGAAACCGGCTTTAGGAATGACTATAAACAGCCAGTTTTTTTATTGGTCATATTGCAACGTTTCTGCGTATTTGTTGGTTGGTTGTGGCTTACATGCTGGTGTGGATACTATACTATATATTGGGTTACGATGGATATTATGTTCATGGAACTAGGTGTGACGAACTAACATGGAAAGAGCTGAGAAAAATTATTATGGATGTAGGTACGTTGCAATAGGTCCAATAAAAAAAACTGGCTGTTTATCGTCAATCCTAACAAGAAAAACACCTACACTACTTTATTATTAGAAGTATTAAAAATTATCAAGGCTTCGATTGTATTGCACTAGTCAACTACTTAGGAGAAGTAATTCTGAAGGAATATTAAAGAACTCAAATTAAATTATGATGAAATGATAGGAGTGTGACGTCATACGTCAATTAAAAATTGTTTCAAAAGGCTATAGAAATGTTGTCTAACCCCACAACTACCACTCACTTATGTATATAACCTTTTTCTTCAATGCAACCATGAACCTAGGAGGGGGATGGTTCATGAATGCAACACATCCAGAATGATCAGAATTCTACTGAAAATATTGATCAGAGACGTTTTCGTTACTCATTCTGTATGGTTTTGGAGGTGCCTTTGAACACTGTAGCTTTTTCCAAATGTGACCTCAAAATGTCGTCAGTTTTGGCTGATTTTGTTACTATAAGAGGCTGCATAAGAAATTACAGCTTCCTAGAGTGTAAAGCATAGAAATTAACTATTAAAATGATTTAACCACCGCTTCACAAATCAAACCGTTCTCGCAATATTTGGATCACCTGCTATGAATCAAATCATCGAAACACCAGCTCAATGAAATCATCAGAAATTAACAAGCGGTGGCAATCATGTTCACAATATCAATTATTGAGAATGATCACCTGAGTGTACACAATTATTCGAATAACCTTGCTCATAACTCAGCTTGTTGGCCACGCACTTCGCAGTAGTTAAGATAATATGGTTGGATAAATCGAGAGCTTTCGAACGAATGGTCAACGAATTTTGTGGGATGAAAAACGACGAAGTACCATTTCCCTAGCAACGACTCGGTTGTAAGCGGAAATCATCAAAATATTTTCGTGAGCAATTTTCCGTGAGTTTTGACATGGATATGTCTTTGCTCTGGGGGGTCAACCAAAAATTTCCGTGACGCAAAATTTGTGTCACAATTTCAGTGTTTTTCACGTACAACCCATTCGTTGCTAGGGGAATGGAACTTCCGCAGTTTTCATCGCACAGAAATCGTTCGCCACTCGTTGGAATGCGCTTGATTTATGTGATAAATGTTCACATCTCAAGCTACCAATTCCCCCCTCCTAAACTAAGTTGATTGGACTATAAACAATTTTAATAAGCCGGTTACAATATTCTTAACGTAAAGCAATAGCAGAATTTACTCCACTCCATAGGAAACATTTTCATCCACTTGACAACAGTCGACTGTTAATAACAACTCATTGTAGTGGCTTCTGTCCACAGTCTTTCAACATTTCTATAAGTAAACCGTTGTTTTGTTGAAATTAGTCGGGATTCGTTTAAAGTTGAAGGATTTATTTACAACTCTCGTGTTCAACCGTTATGAAATCCCCAATCAAAGACATATATCCATGTAACATGGTATCTGCTTGTAAAGCAGATAGTGGAACTCGTTTACGAGTTACTGTAAAATTTTTAGTTCATGTGCCATAGCAGACATAAAGAAAACAGTTGATTGTTCTCTACGCAACACAGTGAGTCTATTTTATTTATTGGTAAGTAGCGTGAGCAAGTTTTCGTGACGATTTTTCAGTTTATGTGCCAAAGCAAAGGCATGCAAATGTCAAAAATGTCAAAATCAGTACCTACCTGACTAAACTTCTTACGTAAATCCGTCGATGTGCGATTTCTATTCAAAGTGATCGTTGCTTCTTCTTCATTGCCAAAATGCCAAAATTTCTTTTTGTAACGTTCGTAACTACCGACGGAAAGGGTTTTGTAGCTAGCTCTACACATAAACAACGCACTCCAACTCGACCGACAATACAAAGGACTTTATTACAAAAGACGTATTCAACAACTTAGGACTGAATAAAAATAGGTACTTTTGTTTACTTTAGAGTAAATTCTTGGAAACAACCACATGCCCGAAGGAACTTAAAAAACATCATAAATTACCAGCAGAGACAGCAAAACATTACTAGAAAAAAAACCTACCAACTATGAACATTCAGTTTGGCTAATAGAATAAACCGAAACTCCTCTAGTGAAAGCCACTCATAACGTTAATTTCATTCTACGGTCTTTAGAAAATTGGAAACCCTGCCTGGGGCATGGCCCCCTAAAATGATGAGAAATCTACTGTTATGACCTCTTTTTCCCGTTCCTTGCCCCTTAATTCCCGTTCCTTGCCCCGTAATTCCCATCACAGTCTAACCTGAATTGACGAAATTTCTCTCTTGATAGAGTGATTTTATGGCAATCTACGTACTTTTTCATTGGTAGATGGATCTTAAACCTCCTTGGATGGAGCGTAAACCTGATCCTTCTAGCTTACCTTGGAGCCACAGCATGGAGCTACAGACCACTTTTCGTTCTAATTTGAAACGATGAGTTTTGTTTGTAAAGTCTTCGTTCCAGTTTGTTACTTTTTTCCCAAATGTACTGGGGCAATGTCCCGATGCCCCCCCTCACCGGCCGCCCCTGTTCGAGCTATATTGAAGGAAAGACCAAAAAGGTGCTAAAAAACTACGTTTTTTAACCTATTTCTGGAAGTAATTTGCTAATTCCCTCCTTTAGAGTATTTTTCCAAGCTTGAGGGGCATCTAATATAATTTTTAAACACAAAAAGAGTAACTCCTGTGAATTTCATCAAAATCCCTCGAGCCATTTTAGAGTAAAGGCAAAAAATGTGCAAAAAACGACATTTTTTTTACCTATTCTGATTTTTTTAACCTCCTAAAAATGATCATTTTAAGCTGATTTTTCTATAGTCGCTTGCTCTTGGGTATAGAAACCCAACCCCGAAATTTGAATTTTTTTATGTCGTACCGTAAGGTCGCAATCGTGTACAGGAGTTACATACATACACGTATACATACATACACACACACACATATACATATTTTTTTTTATTAGTCTCCCCTCAAAGGCGGAGGGGGCCCACCATTAAATTTAATAAAATATATAAATAAATAAAGTAAAGTGGGAAGGACGCCCAGGTTTACCCGACGCCGGCTCTATTGATAAGGGATATTGCAGGATGAGGAAGTAGAATGGGATGAAAGGAAGTGCCCCTATAAAATGACCACCAGTTTAAGTAAGAGCCCCTGAGGACACGAGTGGTGATACCACGGAGCACTCCTGCTTAGATGCCAACTAGAGTAACTCTGTGGCGCTTTTCCCGCACCACACCCCGCGCCATGACACGGTCGCGGCCATGACCTTTATGTTATTGGTTGCCACTCCTTTTAGCTCAGATATCGCTTGCCGCAGATCATTCCTATCATATTTACGTATCTTAGCCCGCCAGGTCTGCTCCATGTCCACGCTGCCACTGACAACCTGGACATCCAGGATTATGGCAGACCCATCGGGCTTGATCGCAATGATATCTGGCTTCTTGCCTCGGTCACTCGGCATGTGATATAGTCTCTCCCTTTCGACATCCCAACCGCTAGATGACAAGGCACCTGCTATCTGCTTGGCATCGTGACGTAGAATGCGGCCACCGTGAGTACGAGGACATTGCTGCACCACATGATAAAGATTCTCATTTTTACCCCTACAGGCACGGCAAAGGGTATCTACTGTCCCATGACTACTCCTTCAACACCACACCGAGGTAGCTAATTTAGCCACCCGGACGGCGTGAAAATGGCGATAGTCGTACACATACACACATACATTGTCATGAAACGTATATATATGGGTTCAGGTTGAACAAAATACCCATCCTAGCATGAGATTCAGAAATTGATTTTCAGGGTGATTGCAAGACTGTCCCTTCACCCTTCTGGTTAATTAAGGAAAGTAAAAACAGGGAAAAAATAGTATTTCACGTATATGTGATAAAGTTACAAAAGTTCCAGTCACGCAGCATGATCATATGAGCGAGTTTTCGTAAATTATCGTATAATAATATGTTACATTGTTTTGAAATTTGTGCACTTTGAGTGCAAAGAAATAGTTAACTAGCAATTTTATGGCAACAAATTATAGTTCAAAATATTGTTCTGCAATTCAAAGACGATTGGGGGATTTTAGAATTTTCAGGGAGTTTTATAGATTTTCTGGAAATATTAATGAAATTTTGGTACATTTTTTGCATAGTTTTGTGCGTAAATTGTATAATGTTCTATTTTGTTGTCAATAGAAAAAGAATTTTCTAGAACAAAAATTCAACAACAACAATTCTCAACAACAACAACAACAACAATTCAACAACAACAATTTTCTTTTTTAGAATTTTTGTTGTCGTTTTTTGGCTAAAATTCTGCTAAAAAAAATATAAATTTAACGATTTTTAGCCATCTTATCTGATTTTTATTGCCTCATGTAGTGGGTTAAATAGGATCTTGATTAGAACGTAGTGTTTTTGAAAACAGAAAATAATTACAGCGAAGCGAGAGTGATTGGCTAAGTACCTATTTTATGGCCTCTGGGCTCCTAGCGGAAAATCCGAAGTTGTTGTGATTCAGGTCGATCCCATTTGGATGACATTATCTCAAGTTTATGTATAGAGATGCTATAAAATACAACCATAATGAGATGAACCTTTGTTTATAATTTGCCACGTTAAAAAAAAGTGATGTATATTACATGTATAAAATGTAATAATTTGCCTGTTTTTCTGTTGCAGTTGTAAACCGCACTCCGTATCTTTGATGGGGGTAGTCATGCCATTGAATCCAGGTAATCATTATACATTTTGTGGCAAATATTCCATTGGAAAATTTTAGCTAGGTACTTTAAATTTACTGTGATGTACCATTTATGTATATTTCATTTTCTCTCTTGAGATTGTACTACGATTTATTCTTTTCGTAATTAGAATAGTGTTACCACCATAGAGTTACGAGTTCTATTCACAGTACAACTAGAATGGTAGTTAGCTTGTACAAAGTCATCCTTTCTTTGAAAATCAATCCCAAATTCATGTTGATAATTTTCTGTGCCATTAGTTAATCAATGTGAATTCATAATGAAAATTTCTGCTCTTTCAGACATTTCAAGTGCACTTCAGTTATTGGAATACATCCAATTAACCATAAATGAAAGTGATGACGCAAAGCTGCACGCTCAAACCAGTGATGACCTCAACCTGTTAATATCGTTGCTTGAGAATCCAATCTTCAGGACTGTTGTTCAAATACAGGTATGTTGGGTAACGTGGGAGTTCAAAATTCCCTATGAAACGTAGGAAACATAGAATACCCATGTTTCCTAGTGAAATCGACGTTATGTGCGCTTTGTGGTTGCTAAAATTCAATGTTTTTAAAATTATGTTTTATTATTTCTTCTAGTATTAGCTTTTTAATTAATTGGCAAAAAAAAAGTTTAAATTTTTTTTAAATAGGTAGGTACTTACTAGCTTGAAAATTTTCTCCAAAGCCCACCAATCAAGTGCCTCAATGTACGTACGTACCTTTGGACTGTCAATTTAATTAAGTCTTTGATTATTGGATGGTATTTTTCTTAGTTCCTTCGTGTATTCATTCAGCAGATGTATTTTTATTGTTAATTGAAATCACTGAGTACTTTCCACGTTCATTGCACCATTACCAATGATCTCTCAAGACAGAGATGATACATCATGAATAGTGGTAGACATTTTTCTTAGCCACTTTCAAAGAATTCGTATTGAAATTACAACATGAAATATGTTTTTAGCGTAATAAGACTAAATGAATGTATGAGGGTCGTCCAGAAAATTAGATCAGTTTGGAGTGCGTGGAGAGGAAGACCTTCTGAAAAGAATGAGGAGTAGATGGTCTATGTAGCCCTTGAAATATTCTAGTGAGAGGTTGTTGAAGTGGAGTTCTCCTGTTCGGTTCTCACCACCTCACTCCCAAGACAGCTTCAGATTATTTGTGGTGTTACATCATTTCTCCATTCATCAACAACAGTTTGCTTTTGAGTACAGTAGACTCTCTTAATATTGGCCACCTCTAAACCAGAGCCTGGTCGGTTAGTGTTTCGACCAGTTAATCCGTTGTGCTCTGAGTTCCACAAATGTTTGCCCATGCATGTGAGTACACCGCATAGTGTAGGGCAAGAGTCATTCGTAAAAAGTGATTGAACACTGAATGGTTTTAGTTCTTTTATTTTTGATTTACCAGTATGTGATTCGTAGAAGGAAAAAAACAGCGAGAGATTTTCTTTTCCTTCACATTACCTTCCTGGGAGGCTGTGCAGTGCAAAAATGTGCAAAGGAAGGAAGGGGAGATGTTGTTTTCTCATCCTCACCTTCTGGAAAGTTCGTGGAGAGTGAAAACGTGAAGACAACAGGGGTAAAAAAAAAGAGGTGGCAGAATAAACTGGGGCTGGTTAAAAGAGAGTCTACTGTATGGACTGTATGGAGAAGTTTTAGTCATTAGAAGATGGGTTTGTGAATTCAAAGCAGGAAGAAACAACATGGGAACAAGTTTGTCTTAATAGAACTTCTGCTGATGCCATTAATTTGTTGGAGCTCTTCTCTTGCTCAGATGAGTTTCATCTCGAGGGCAGCCAGCCAAACAAATACGCTGGGCCACAAGTTTTCGTTTTGACAATTAGCTTGCGTCTTCCTAGTTTTCGCTTTAGCTTTCTATTAATTATTCATTGGCGTTGGGGGCCCTAACTTCGTGTTTCTTGGGTCCACATCATCACTGTCTTCAAAGCTTCTAACGATTTTGGTCGTTCTGCCACATTCTGAAACAACTATTGGGTTAAATAGCTCTCCCAAAACAGAATTGCTCAATCTTTCTATTTGAAATTTCCTTTTACTCATTACAGCTGTCTGTTTCTACATTGAAATCGTTTCAGTACACATTTTTCCGTTTTTTATTTACGAATTTGCTTTGGGATGAAAATTGTCTGCACTTTTACTTGAGCCAGAGGTTTCCTATTAACTGATATTTGATGAAACTGTGGAATCAATTCACCCCAGGCTGTCTTGGTTCTCCCAACAAATCTACCATCCAGCGGCCTTGGATGCCTCAGCACCCAAGTTCTCAGTAAAAAGTTTTGTGAGACCAAAGCATACCAATAATTTTTCCCGTCCATATATTTCATAACGACCATTCATCGTATTTCTTCACCAACAAATACTCAATATTAGCCTCAGTATTTCCCACGTACAGGATGTTTTCTATAACTGTTACTATCGTTTTACTTAGCTATTTTCAATTTGAGCCTACAGTATGGAATATGAAAATCCTGTGCATTTTTTGCCGTGCGTAGACTAAAGTCTTACGCTCTCCTTTGTGAACCTTAAATTCAAGTTCTCCAAACTTTCTTCAAATCGGTATTTTGGCGGCAGTGATTGTAATTTTACAAGTAGCTATCATTTGAAAATATAAATCTCATTAATCTTCGTTCTGAAGGAAATTACCACTTATATAATGCTGCACTTGCCCAACGATCATCTTAGGCAAAGCCAATTGTATTTGTATTTGAATTGAATTGTATTTGTGTATATTCAGAGTTTGAAGATCAATGTTAGGTAATATTTTTTGACGAGTTTAATTAATACTTTTTCAATTTAACCCCATTTATAAGATTCAGTTGTAATAAACATTTTTCAATCAACTTACAGCTCCTTGAAATCAGTGGTGAACTTAAACCCAATAATGATTAGGCACACATTGGCTTCTACCTAGTAATAGTAGGTAATACATACATTGTATTTTATTTAATAATATGATATATAATGGATTAGGTTGGATAAAACGTCTTTTTCTACAAATAATAAGAGTAATACCTACTGTTGAATTCACTTTAACTGCTCAACAGTGACGCAAATGGCACAACGTTATTGTTACTGATAATGGTCACCGAAATCGATGTAATATTGTCACTATTTTTCTTAGTGGAATGGTTTTTACTACATCCGTTTTGTTATTCATGGATTTTCACAAATTCATTTGAATTCTTTAGTTAATGGCTGTTCTAAAGCACAAAACAATCTATAGCCTTTACATTTTTCTTGGTTTTTAATTGTTTGTCTTATCGAGTATCAAAGTAGGTAATATCGTGTTTCTGTTTACATCTGTTTATGAGTCGGGATTGATTCTTTAATCCAGACCAGATTCAAAAAGTTAAGTGGTTTGCTAGTTCAATTGTTGAATGGCAGTTACTAAAAAACGTGTCTGTTTAGTCAAAATGTGTAATTTTGTATGCTAGGATATTTCAACTTGCTCATCATTAACGTATAATTTCAGGATTCCCTTGGTGAACTAAATGCGCAGATACAGCAACATCCATCTATATTGCCAGTTGATTTTGATGTTTCTACTGCAGGAGACTTAGTACTTAATGTCCCACCGCCCGTGTTTGAAACAGATGATTTCAGCCCCACTGTCAATAAACTTGAGCCAGATGATCAGAGAGTACCGGTCGCAAAATTGTCCCAGAGTTCTTCAGGAGAACCCAGTTCACCACCAGTGAGTTTAAATATTCGTTTTATCTATTTACAGTATTTCGTTTCTTGATGATGATTTGATTCCTGGTAACGAGCCAAGTAATGTCAAAACCTTCGTTCTTGCCGCTATCACTCAGTAGGTGACAGGTAGAATCAAGTGTACTCACTCAGGTGTACTCACGCTGGGTACAATTGTTTTACAAGGTGGTCCATTAGATAAGCTCCCTTCCTTTATTTTCTCTAATTGTCGGAGAAATGAAATAAACAAACGCTGCTCTTCACAATTCTGTTTGAAGATGTCAAAAATGACAAAATTAATAAAGCAACTGACGTTAATTTCATTTTTTCAAATGAGAGCCCCTATTTTTGTTTCAGAATAGGATTCTACACCACATTTCATTAAAAAATCGCTCCTCAATCGATTTTTTCGATTGTGTTCAAGTGGCGCGGGAGGTGTGCAAAGTTACATAGTCGTTAAATCGCTCAAAATCTGAAAGTGGCATAGACCCCAAGTGTGGCACGTGATTTTGCAGTGCTTTTCAACGCTGATTCACGTGGTGATACATGTTTATAGTTTTGATTAAGTTTTAATGCATTAACAGCCAAACATCATGGTCAAAATAAATCATGGTCCAAATCATGACAAAAAATATGGTCATTTGTTTTGTCAAAATAACTTTTTGTTAACATTCTGTTCATTCAACCATTTTTTGTTTCTGCATTCATCAAGTCGAGGGAGTGGTTGGAGATCAAATAGTTTCAGATAACTGTGACGAAGTCCTGAGTGAATTCGATTGTTGTACTCGGCTGTTGATTTGAATAGGGGTACAGGAGTGCTTGTGTTTTCATGTCTCCCTTTTTGCTGCTTCTTTTAGTTTGTGACGAAACGTCACTCACTCCCAATGATAATCAATTGGAATTTTAACTTCAACAGTTTGCCTCATTTGTTCATCAGGATGCCTCATGATTCGTTTACCCCCAAGGAAAAAGTAGACATGGTGGTGTCTTTAATTTGAAACATTAAAAATTAGTGTAGGGCTGTGAGAGAGTTCGCGGCTTTACATCCCAGAAGAAATGTACCCAGTCGCTTCACAATAGCGAAAACTTACCGACGACTCAGTGCAAATGGATCAGTCAAAAACCTGGTGATCTTCGCAGAGCCCGGCTGGTTCGTACTTACGACATTGAATTGGGGACCTTTCATGTGTTGAAATTTCATATTTTTGACCTCAGATTCGTATTCAGCGCACTTTAAAACCCTCAAATTCCAATTTTCAGCTAAAAGACCGTTTAGCTTGTCCAATAAATGGGTTGGAAGGTCACACGTGGTTTAGTAGTGCAAAGGAGCTGAGGGTTCCCCCCAGGGAGGCGGGGGCCATAAAATCATCGTGAAAATGATTTTCAAGAGCCGTATTACTTGTCAGATGCCCTTCTTATAGTATCATTTTGCAAAGCTCTCGTTCAGATCTTTGTATTGACCAAATAAAAAATTAACATGGAAATTCCCCATTGGACATTGAGTTACTTTAGAAGTCTGAGCCAGCAACAGGCTTTGGCATGGGTCGAAAAAGAAAAAAAAAAAAAAAAAAACAAGTTGAGGAACGTGTACACATTACAGGGACGTTCCTTCTGGAGGAAACAAATCGCCTTCATGGAAGAAAAAAAACTTAAGATAGAATAATCTATTGATTTTTTCCTTCTGTTCCTTCCAAAATGAGATTTTCAAAAACACTGCAAGTAAGAGGAGAAGTGCACAATAAAAAACATTCTTAGGCCAACAGAAAACAAATTATTTCAATTAGTCGTAACTGTAGTCAGAGGGAATATCAAATTATGTCTACAATTACATGATTGCTGAGGTGGGTAATAGGGTCTTCCCCAGTGGAGATGAAAATCTTTTTGACCAACCCTAACAACCGGCAGCAAAGATTGGCAGTAGTGAAGATGAATGAGAAAGGGGCAAATTTCCTCATGGAAACAGCCAGGGTGTGTGTTGGGTGGATCAACTGACGAGGAAGGCCACGAGTGAAAGTGCTCCGCTGCTGCAAACGCCTGGGATATGGGCATAGAGCTAGGGAGTGCTCTGGCATCAACCGAGCAAACATCTGTTTTAGATGTGGATCTGAAGGTCACAAGGGAGCAGCCTGTAAAGAGGCCGAGAAATGTGTGCTGTGAAATGAACTGGGAGAACAAGCCTTCCACATACCTGGTCGGAAAGGTTGCACCGCCTACTGGTTGGCCCTACAGCAGGCAAAAAGACAACCACAATGACCAGAGTGTTTCAGATGGAGCAGAGCAGCAAACTTGCTTAAGCACCAGGTTGTCTAAGAAAAAAGAGCGGATGTCTTATTAATTAGTGAACAGTACGAGAACAATACTGGACCCGAGTGGCTTGCTGACCCCTTAAGCACTGCTGCAATATGGGTTGTCAATCCCTCAAAGGTACCTATCGAAGCTAGTGGAACTGGATGTGGGTACACCTGGATAAGGAGCAGTCGCGTCACTTACTTTAGCTGTTACTTAAGGCCAAATGAACCTATCACAGTCTATGAGGAGAAACTGAATGGAATAGAGGATGAGATTTGAAATGTTAGGGGCGAGGTATTAGTGGCCGGGGATTTCAATGCCAAAGGGATTGAATGGGGAGTGCCTCACCCAGATGGTAGAGGCCACAGAATTATGGAGATGGTAGCCAGGCTTGGACTAGTTGTTGTCAATCAGGGAAATTTCCCAACTTTCAGAAGAGCTGGGTGCACGGGTACAATCCCAGACATCGCCATGGCTTCTGAGAGGTTGGCATCACGTTTGGTGGGCTGGGGAGTATTGGAAGACTACTCAGCTAGCGACCACCAATATATTCTGTATGAGATTGGGGGTAACCCACCCAGCCAATGCCAAGAAGCAAACCCCTCGTTACGCTGGAATGTAGAGAGATTGGACAGGGACCTTTTCAACACCATGATTCACATGGGAAAAGGGGCTCTACAAAGAATCCAACAGAGAGCAACAGGAAGAGCCATTGCTGTTGTGTTGGTAACAGCCACAATAGGGCTACTAACCAGAGCATGCGAAATCTCTATGCCTAAGAAAACTGGCATGAGGGACCGTCGCCTATTGGTGGAACCAGGAAATAACCGATCTGAGAAAGAGCTGTTTCTGGTACAGAAGGCTTGCTCAGCGTTCCAGACGAGGCTCTGCAGAGTTCCAGATATAGACAGAACAGTACAGGCAGGCAAGATGGACCCAAAAAACCGCCATCCTGAAGAGCAAAGTCCAGAATGGAGAGATCTCTGCGATTGAGCGAGGACATTGAGAGCAACTCCTGGGGTTCGGGCTACAAGATTGTGCTTAAAAAAAAACTCAAGGGGATGGTTACCACGGATATGCCCACAAAGGTCAAGGAAAAGATAGTGGACAAACTCTTCCCTACCCACCCTATAGAAGATTATGACTCAATCGAGGTTCCTGAGGATGATATACCCCTGTTTACCAGACTCAAGCTGCTACAGGCTGCGAGATCCATGCGGAACAAAAAGGCTCCCTGTCCAGACGGGATCCCAGTGGAAATCCTGAAGATAGTGGCACAATTACAACCGGAGGTATTGTTAAACATATATAATGCATGCCTAAGAGAGGGCATATTCCCAGAACAGTGGAAGATGGCAAGACTGTTCTTATTGGAAAGACGACCCCAGTACAGCATCTGCCCATGAGCCACTATGTATAGTACTGGACACATCTGGAAAGCTCCATGAAAAGATGCTGAAATGCAGAACTCTAGACGCAGTGGCAGAGGCTGGAGGATCGTTGCCAAGGCAATATGGCTTCACTGGAGGACGATCGATGTGGATGCAGTAAGTGAAGTAGTTACATCTGCACAATCAATGCAAACAGGGAACCATCGGTCTAGGGAGATATGCATTATGGTAACCCTGGACGTAAGAAATGCGTTCAACTCGGCCAGATGGAAGGATATCCTTGAAGCCCTGAGAACCTTTTCTGTACCTGCATATCTGTGCCACATTCTCCAGGACTACTTGACAAACCAGTGGTTGTTGTTTGAGACCCGAGAAGGGCAGAAAAGGAAAATAATAACCTCAGGAGCAGCGCAGGGGTCAGTCCTGGGCACAGACCTTTGGAATTTCAATTATGATGGGATCCTGTGTATCAAGATGCCCAGAGGTGTTTTCCTGGTAGGATACGCAGATGATCTGGCTGCAGTAATTGTGGCACGCACAGTAGAACAACTCCAATGGAAACTGAACCAGACAATGCGTCGGTGATAGAGTTTTTTTTTTTTTACGTAGGCAGGTGAGGAAATCTTTAAGATCCTAAGGTGGTAATCGGATCTCGTAAGATACCCAAGAGGGACCGCACTCCGGGTTATGTATGATTCAAACACACTAAAACCTCACCTTCCTTTTCCCACGTTGGAACTCAGCCTGGAACTGTTCAACACTTTTCTTCAGGCCGAGTCCTTGAGAAAGCTACAAAATTCCATTTTTGCTCTCGTTCAATCATTTTGGATACTACCACCTCCGGTGTCACGTCTTGAGGTGGTAATTCCAGAGCATCCTGCAGCCTTCTTCTTTCTGTTGCCCATCCCTTGCATACAAAGAAAGTATGGAGCACATCATCGTCCATTTCCTGGCAGTATGGACATATTGGGGAGTCTACTTTTCCCATTTTATAGAGATATGCGTAAAACAGCCCATGACCAGAAAGGAACTGAGTCAGGAAAAAGTTTACTTCTCCATGTTTTCTATCTAGCCATACCTTGATCTGAGGAATCAAGCGTGCTGTCCATCTCCCTCTCTGCTCTACAGTCCACATTTCCTGCCATCTTGCCATTGTATATTCTCTCTCTTCAGCGGCTAAATGAGCTCTTTCTCCTTCCTCTCTTCTATCAAAGATTCGTTTGCGTTCTGCAGCCAATAGATGGATTGGGATGCTGCTTGTAAGTACGAGTATGGCTGACTCTGACACTGTTCTGTAGGCACATGCAATCCTCAGCGCTCCTCTTCGTTGAACTGCAATAATTCTCTTGCGATAGTAGGCAATGTTTAGAGCATCTGCCCATATCTCCGCACTATACAAGAGTATTGATTGTACAACGGTCATCATGAGACGACGCTTACATGGCCTTGGCCCGTTGATATTTCTCATGAGATGACTAAGAGCAGTCGGTGATAGAGTGGATGAAGTCACGGTGCCTGTCTTTGGCTATACAGAAGACGGAGATTGTACTGCTAACGACCAGACAGATAGAGAGAAAAATATCCAAGTGAACGTGGATGGGCAGATGATTGAGACGTCCAATGCAATACGATACCTGGGAGTAATTCTTGATTCCAAGCTTAGTTTTCGGGCTAAGATTCGCAAAGCTTCTCCAGCCAAATGCCAGCTGCTGTTGCGGACAGCTGATGCCCTTATGGTGTATGAAGCCGAGGTTTAGGCAGAAGCCATGAGGTTGATACGCAATGTATACAGGACAGTTTCTGGCCCCCCTGCTCAGGTTATTGCGAGATTGGTCCCAAAAGATCTCCTTGCTGAAGAGCGAAGGAGGATCCACCTGCGGAAGGGAGAGAACCCAGTGTGGAACATCAAGAAAGAGGAAAGAGGAGATGAGGAAATGGCTGGCTAGATGGTAGGGTGAGACCCGAGGCCGCTGGATATACCGGTTGATTCCCAGCCTGGACGTCTGGGTGAATAGGAAGCATGGTGAGGTGAATTATTACCTCACCCAGTTCCTTACTGGCCATGGTTATTTCCGTGCATTCCTTGCAAAGATAGGAAAGACTGAGGATCAAGGATGCAGCTACTGCTCACAGTGGAATGAAGATGCCCATCACACATTTTTTCTGTGCCCAAAGTGGGGAGGTGCTCGCCGAGTCCTGGAGGAGAGAGTAGGAGAGATGGAGTATATGTAAGAGAGTTCTCTGAAACTCATATAAATGTGTTTATTTTGTCTGATGGTTGTGCGTTATTTGCTATCTTGTTGTTTTTCTCATGGCTGAGTGTTGTTTTTTACCTCGTTCTGATCAAAAACGGTAAACTGTCCTCACTACTGAGGGCTGTCTTAAAAACTAGTGAAAAAATCTAATTTGATTTGGAGGTTCTTATTGTTTAGGGGAAGATTTTTGTCCAATCCAATAAATATAATTTTGCCCTAATTCTTGGGTATTTTTGTTATTATAATTAATTTTAATTCGGTTCATCACTGTTCAAAATTGGTCTAAGTATTTTTAAATTGCTTCAGAGGTAATCAGATTTTTGGCTTGTTGGCAAATTATGTTATGTGAGTGTTGTGGAAACAGCTGAGACACTACAGGAATAAAATGCTAAAGATACTAGTGAATCAAAGAGTTTGCAATGGGGCCCGAACCTGAAAAGCTCGAGGTAGTGCGCAGCACATAAACAAGGACCCTGCCGATTTGCTTGCCTATAAGTACGGCGACCAGGCGTACTACTTTGGAGGGACATGTACTACTCTTGGGCTCAATATACTACCACTTACCAAGTATTACCAAGCGTACTACTGTTTGCCTCTCTTGCCAGAAATTTAAAAAATTGAAAACCTATTTTAAAAAAAGTTGTGAAAATTCGATGGGAAGGAGAAAACTAAGTGGTCAGAGGGAAATTTTTAGCCAGTCAACTGAAAGGGTTGGTCATCCTGCATTCCGTTCTAGTCCTGGAGCCAGGGCCGAAAATAGCTAGTAATTTGAGGAGAAGGTTTGAGATTAGATTTTAAAAATTTAGTCCACTCTGAGTGAGAAAATCTTTGTCTGCCATCTCAAAATTGGTAGAATACAAAATGGCGGCCTCTTAAAGATGGCTTAATTTGCCCGTTTTAAAGTTTTTCTCTAAATTTCCTTAACCGTACATCCTGCAGAAATGGGTATCCTTAGCAAAATTTTAGAGCATGAAAAAACAGAACGATTCGATTCCAAAACTCTGAATCATCTCTTAAAACAAAGCAAATTGAAAGCAATTGAAAATCGTTCTAATTTTAGGCGAGTCCTTCCCTCCCCTTGTTTAGACTTTTGCCCTTCAAAATCACCCAGTGGCGTTAATATTGGTCTGAGACGTTTCCCCATCGACTTACAGCCGAACTTATGGATTTCATGTAATTCTACACGTAAAGTTCCCAAAAACGGCCTTTTATTTTGTACTTTACTTGGTAACGGTCTGAGCAAAAACTTGCTCGAAACGAACTTTGGAAAGTATTTAACCCTAAATCGAATGAGGTTTGGCAGACCTGAATCAGACCGAAATTGAGGTCGCTAGAGGTTTTTGAAGGGCAAAAATCCAGACGGGGGGAGGAGAGGACTCGCCCAAAATTAGCCCGATTTTCAATTGTTTGTAATTTGCTTATTTTAAATAGATCGTTCGAATCGTTTTGCTTTTTCATGTTCTACAACTTTGCTGTGTATAGAGATTTCTGTAGGATGTAGCTACGGTTTAGGAATTATTAGAGAAAAACTTTTAAATGCGCAAATCAAGCCATCTTAATGATGCTGCCATTTTGTATTCCACCAATTTTGAGATGGCAGACAAAGATTTTCTCACTCAGAACGTACTAAATTTTCAAAATTTAATCTCAAACCTTCTTCACAAATTGCTACCTATTGGCCCTTGCTCCTGGACTATCCCGCTTCCTTTCCCAGAAAAATTCACAGTGCCGAAAAATATTGACTCGCTTATGAGCTCTCAATAAATTTTTCATTCATCATGATCTGTGTAATGTTCTGTGTGATCTTGGCATAAAACCGTTTTGTGCAATAAACATCGCTTTATCAATTTTTACCTTGACTCTTTTAATAAGTTACAGCCTATAGGTACCTACAATATATTACATTGGTATGTATATATATATATATATATATATATATATATATATATATATATATATATATATATATATATATAATTCAGGAAAATCTTGTTGACTAGTAATTCGATATAAACAAGGGTTTTTTTGAGGTAGTGACCAAGCTAGTCTTGTGGTTGGTGGATGTAGTTTTTTATTGTTTCATAATTACAACGACGTTTCGGCTCTGGATCTGAGCCCTAGTCATGTTATATATTGCCTGGTAGGTAGTTACTCATGATAACTATGCATTGTAAAATGCAAACAGAAAATCGAAACAATGGTTCCTATCAACTAGGAAATATAAACAACATTTCATTGAATGTTGTTTATATTTCCTAGTTGATAGGAACCATTGTTTCGATTTTCTGTTTGTATTTTACAATGCATAGTCATCATGAGTAACTTCCTACCAGACAATATATGACATGACTAGGGCTCAGATCCAGAGCCGAAACGTCGTTGTAATTATGAAACAATAAAAAACTACATCCACCAACCACAAGACTTAAGTAGCTTGGTCACTACCTCAAAAAACCCAAGTTTGGGAAATTTGCTAATTTTTAGGAAACAAAAATCTGGTTAAAGTACCTATAAGGTCAGTCGTGACAGACTCAACTTGTTTTTGTTATTTTGCCGTTTTCTTGTTTGTTTGTGTCTTTCTTTATTATTATAATTAGTTTAACAATAATACAACTCTAATTTTTGACCAGTATTGATGATATTGATGGTTCGGGAAATGAATTGTAGAACGATTAGCAGTGACTGAAGGTGTCAGCAAGAGGATTGTCATGTCAACCACCATGTTCCTTAGGTCCTTCGGCCCCCTTGCGCTCCTACAGCAGCCGACCATGTTAGTTTGGAGCCCCATGCCAAACATCAGGCATTGACATCCCGTGATTCTTTTGGTGGTCGCTCAAGATGTAGCAATTTAATCTACCACAGTTGTAGGCAGGTTTATTAATATTACAAAACTTATGCAGGGTCCATCAAGGCCCCTAGTGGAATCATGCTTTTCTCTTACGACTGTTTTGATTACCAGGACTCGACTCTTGACTCGAGACTTGGAAATAGTGATTAACACTTACTATTTGTCATACGAACAACGAAATGTTGATAATAATCTTACCTACGAGAAAATTTCAACTGAAATTTCTTTTGAACATTCTTATGGGAGAAATGAGATTTGTAACCACAATTGTTTAGCAAGTTTTTAACTCTCGACTCAAACTTTTCGTGATGCTGCGTTCTATTACTACCTAAACAAATTTTGTTGTGCCTACTTAAATTTTTTGTATCTTGAGTTGAACAAAAAGTTATATATTGGGAAAAACATTGAAAAATAAAAAATTGATCTAAAGAAAATTCTTGATTGGAAACCTACATGAAACCTAGCATGAATTAATGAATTTATTCAGCTGAGCACGAACAATGATATGATAAGTACGAGATCAGATAAACTCTGTCAAAATTTCACATTAATTTGCATCCAACTTGAAATTCGCCTTGTTTGAATTTGACCACATACTGTAAGAATGTTGATAATGTTCTAAAAGTTTCTCAATATTGTGCTTTTGCAACAATAATTAATTTTACTTTTGACCATTTCAGATCATAAGTCCAGGCATTTTGGATGACACTCCAATCACTAATGTGACTTATGCATTGGAATTCCAGAAAGCGGTTGATGAATCCTCGCAGGGAAGAGATGTTCTCACTGTAAAGGTATTTCTTCAACTACCTACGTATTCTTATTGAAAATATACCTACCTAGGCAACTCCTGTCACTTTCAATGTAGGTATCGAGTTTTTAGGACATCCCTCAGAAGTTAGGTTATACAGGCAAGGCTTCTTATTTAAGAGGGACGACCTATTGGAATTTATCCAGGGTAGTGGGGGACGACTCCCAAGCATGAGAAAAATAAATAAATAAATAACCACATACAAATCCGTTTCAGACCATTCTAAAACCGATTCCGAGAAAAAACCCATAGGTGTATGTCTGTGTGTGTTGGGGGGGCACTTACTTTCCTCCCACTCTCCCTTCTCTTCCTTCAGCTTCGTTGATCCTAAGGGCCGGCATCGGGTAAACCTGGGCGTCCTCCCCACTTTTTTATTTTATTTGTTTACTTTTCAATTTAATGGTGTGCCCCCTCCAGCTTTAAGGATAGTTTTGTAAAAAAAAGTGTGTGCGCGGGCGTGTGTGTTTGTGTGTGTGACAAATTTCGTCGACGCTGCCCAGGCCACAATTCTCTACCGATTGTTAAGATTCTTTTTTTGTTCGATCCCACTTTTACTCTAGTTTGGAAAAAATCTCGGAAATTTTGGGTTCCGTGATGGAAGAAGGGGAATGGAGGGGGTAAAGCCAAAAAAAGTGTTTTTTTCCGACAAATGTTGTCGACGGCACTCTGGCTACCGATTTTCATGATTCTTATTTGGTTCGATTCCAATTTTAGTCTAGTTGTGCAACAATTCTTGGGAATTTCGGATTCACTGTCGTGGATAATCAACGATTCTTTCAGGCGCTGCCTAAGCTACGAATCTCCACCGATTTCGTGATGCTTATTTCGTTCCATTAAGAATTCGATATAGTTTTGGAACTTATGTCAGGAGTTTCAAATTTCATCATTGGTGGGGGTTAAACTGATAAATCGTGGTGTTTTCATTCTCGTCCGATTATCATCAGTTTTGATAACTGATTTTGATCAATGGGCTGATTTTCTCTTGAGGCATTGGCGAACGAGTTTGTACTTGAGGGAAGAAGTGGCAGTCGTGGCTAATGAACTGAGTAATGAAAATATTCTATAGGAACACCATAAAGGCTCTTATGGCTAGCCGGCAGGTGGCATTTAACAAATATCCAAGAGTGTGACCAATAGGGAGATAGTAATCCAAAGAAGTGGTCTGCGAAAATGTATGGTAGAAGAAACACAGACTGGTAACCAAATCCTGCAAATAAATACAGTTATGTGGAGGCCTAAGTGCTGGAATGGAGGGAACAGTTCATGCTATGAACTCCCTTTTTAAAGAAAATGCACCTATACAATCCAACTGAGGCTTACTAATTGTAGATGCAAAAAAAACCTACAATTTTGTAAATAGAGTTGTAGCACTTGGGTATGTTCATCTTCATTGGCCAAGTTGCACGCACTTCCCCTATAATACTGGCAAAGGTCTTGCAAAGCTACTCATCATAGGTGCCAGAAAAGGATCATACATTAAGGAAGGGATTGCACAAGATAATCCTCGTGTCATGCTTTTGTATGGAGTCTCGTCATTGCCTTTAATAAAAAACTAAGCAGCACATAGTCCTGGAGTTACACAAACCTGGTTTGCTGATGATTCAGCTGCACAAGGGACGTTTGATGAACTCAAGGGATGGTGGAAATAGTTCATGAAGGGAACAAAAGGTGGGAAAGGCCCAACTGTGTGATATCACCTCCAAGGTTAGAAGTCCTACCTTGCAGTAAATCCTGAAGATTATAGAAGCAAACAAAGTTTTCTAAGTAGGATTCATAGGAGAAGGTGGGAAGGTATCTTGACGAGAAAATTGATCAATGAGTTGTTATGGTCAAAAAGCTTCCTTTTTGTAGGAACAAAGCAACCTCATGATGCTAATACATCCTTTACGAAATACTTACAGTTTTAGTAGCAGCACAATCAAAAAGTAATATGATGCGGCAGAGAGGTCTATAGGAAACTAAGGGAATCCATCAGAGCTACTTTCATGCCTGCCATTCTGGGTAGTGGTGTGTCGAAAGAAGAAGATGACAATTTCTTGTTGCCAATGAAAAAATGGTGGTTGGGTTTGACAGACCCAGTTACCGTGGCAGATTCTTTGTTTTGTGCTTCAAAAACAGATACAATAGTTCTGGAAAAAGCCATAGAGAACACTAAGATTAGATGTTCAATGACACACTTCAGCACTCAGGATGACAAAGAACAAGGCTATCGTTGGCGATCGAGTGAGGAGGATGGTCAGTTGGAATTTTTTTCAATTGAATGACAAGAAGCAATAAATTGGGTGATCCATTGCTGAGACTTTCAAAACAAAATCTTCAGGTTGGTCAATGGCAACCTCTTTGTACCAGCATAATTATGATTTATCTCTTATAGGCGAATTCAGAGATGCATTGGCTGTTCGCTAC
The DNA here is from genome assembly GCA_030762985.1 of Adelphocoris suturalis. NCBI lineage: Eukaryota > Metazoa > Arthropoda > Insecta > Hemiptera > Miridae > Adelphocoris > Adelphocoris suturalis. The sequence continues at coordinate 70,808,075 of CM061045.1, read as the reverse complement.
AAGCGGAAACCAACTGACGTGTAAATATAAAAGGTATTCTCTGAGATGTTGAGGAGGGCGGCCCAACAAGCTTCTATTTAACATGAACCAATAAATAATAAGCTCTGACGAGGCCACAAGATGGCGAAAGCGCTAGAGGACACCAATAAACCACATTATTTGAGAAGCCTATGAAAAAAATCGCAACCCTCAAACGACTAAACCTAACTTAGATTATTGTTAGAACTTTTCGCATTATCTAATGATGTTGTAGTGTTTCGTTTAGGGTTTTTGTGCTCAACAATATTTCATTTGATATGCTTTTTTTTAATGTGAGGATGTTACTTATTTAATTTAAGCACACAATCAACAATTAAACTTTGTCATAAATAATGTTCCATTAATAAATTAATTTTGGGATTTCATTGATTAAACTACATTTCATTGATTAAACTTTAAATTAAGTGTTAAAAAACACCCCGTAAAAACACCTCGTGTGTTTTAATTAAGTTCCGGAAATTCTTGACATCAAAATCCGTTTTGGAGAGTTCTCAAATGATCCCTAAATTTTTATACGTACATTCATACATTCCAGATAATATCTGATTGTCTAATTGAGATAAAAACATATTGGTAACTAATTCATGCATCACAGGGACGTCCCTAGGCCTTGTACAAGCATCATGGAATATGAACGGATTTTACTATGTGAAAACAAACGAAGAAAAAGTACTAAATGTTGCAGAGTGCAATATATCTTCCGTAATTATTAGTATTTTCAACTTAACTCAGAGCGAAAACTTCGAGTATCGTGTTCACACATAGAATGAAATTTTATTCACCCATAGAATGAAATTTTATTAACAACAACTTGGTAACTATAACTGGACAAACATATGAAGGGTTTGAAGGGTTATAAAATAATTAATAGGACTTGATCTATACTTCCAATACGCCCCCTCAAGTCCTAAGGGGTATTTTCTTGAGGTTTTCTTCTTTCGTATGACTCCACACCCAACTGTTGCCTGCAGTATTCGGTCTTCGGATGAGGAATTGCTTTCGTCAGTATGTCAGCTGGCATCATGTCTGTAGACATGTAGTGATACTCAATGTGACGTCTTTCCAAAGCTTCCCTGATGAATTTCTGACGAATACCAATATGTTTGGTTCTAGCATGATGAGATGGATTTTATAGCATCTTCTGAGCCCCTTGATTATCATTATATATTTTCAGCGCCCCCTCAATTTGAAATCCCAACTCGTTCATAAACCTTCTAAGGTATAATGCTTCCTTTGTAGCTTCAGTCAGACAATAATACTCCGCTTCTGTACTTGATGTTGCAACGGTCCGTTGTTTCCGACTCTCCCAAGAAATAGCTGCTCCTGACATTCGGAACGCAATGCCGCTGTAAGATCTTCGGTCTAATGAGATATTCGCCCAGTCAGCATCAGCAAATCCACTTAATGGGTCATTTGATTTCCTGTAAGTCAGTTTCGTTGCAATAGTCCCTTTTAGATACCTAAGTACTCGTTTGGCCGCCTTCCAATGCACTTCACTGTATTTTGTATTAAATTGACTTAAGAAGTCCACGGCAAATGAAATATCTGGCCTGGTTCCAACGGCAAGGTACAAGAGACACCCAATCAGTGACCTGTATGGAAATTTTTTCATTTCTTCTTCATTTATTTCACCTGTGCTCAGATGATTACCAATTTCGAGTGGTATCGATATTGGCTTACACTCCTTCATTCCAAATCTTTCAAGTATATCTTGTATGTATTTCGTTGAGATAGTTTCATCTCCCCCTTTTTTCATAATTGAACTCAATTCCTAGGCAGTAATGTATAGATCCCATGTCCTTTGTTTTGAATTCTGCCATTATTTTTTGTTTAATCTCTTGTAGTTTTTCTTGATTTTTAGAAGCCAGAGTCAGGTCGTCGACATAGACAGCTAAATATACTCGATCATCCCTTTCACCATGGATGTATACACAAGGGTCAGCATCGAGGGCTTTCATGCCTATATGATCTGTGAGAATTTGATGCAACTTTTTATGCCACATCTTTCCTCCTGATTGTTTTAGTCCGTATAAGGATTTTTTGAGATAACATGCTGTTTTTCCATCCTTTAAATCGTTAAACATTGTCTCGGCGATTTGGCGAATTTCTGTTTTTTCATGTTTAAGTGTTTCTTCAAGTGTTTTCTCAAAGTACGCTGGTACCTTCATATAAATTGTTTCTTCCAGCTCTCCGTTCAAGTAAGCAGTTTCAATGTCCAATTGGATGACTTCCATGTTGTGTTGGACGGCTAGGGCCATCAGTGTTCTCAATGAACCTAGCCTAACTACCGGTGAAAAAGTTTGGAAATAGTCAACACCGGGGGTTTGATTATAACCTTTTGCTAGAAGCCTAGCTTTTCTTCTATCAACCTGACCATTCGCGTTGTATTTGTTTACAAGAACTAATCTACATCCAACTGGTTTTCTATCTTTGGGAACGGTTGCCATTTCCCATGTTCCATTAGAAAGTAACGAAGAAAATTCTTTCCGAATAGCTTCTTTCCAATCTTCTGCATTTCCACTTTGAAGTGCCTCTGGCAGAGGGATTTCAGCAACACAAGCTACATCAAAATTCGAATTATTCACATTTTTAAATTCAGAATCGGAATCACTATACATTGAATGTTGACGAGCTATTAAGTTTTCGTCGTCATTTTCAATGTTTTCAACGGGTACCATGTTATACAATACATCTTCTTAGGTCTGCCTACATTACCAGTTCTCAATATTCTAGGTCTGCCTCTACCACGGACAACACCTGGTACCGCGTTCCCATTCTGATAATTTTGTATCTGCTCATTTTCTTCTTGTTCATTGTTATTTTTTTCGGTGTTCATTTTCGGTTTGATGATTTTCATCAAACAATTCGATTAATGGATTTGTAACTTGATCATTACTTTTCTGGCTCGGGACTAATGGTATCACTATTTCAGTTTTTCGAGATGATCCAATATTAGTTTCTTGGTTTCCGCTTAAATTTTCAAAGTTATGATAAACGTTCACGATTCGGCTCTTATCTTCATCGACAAATCTTAAATCTCTCGAAAATACGGCTCTTCTTTCATCTGGTAACCAGACCCGGTACGCCTTAGAATTTGACGAATAACCTAAAAATATGCATTCGTTTGACCGAGGTTCAACTTTACCTTTTCTTAATTTATCTAGCATGAAAGCTCGAGTCCCGAAAATTCTGAAGTATTTTACTACTGGTACTCGGCCTACCCACAGTTCAAAAGGGGTTTTACCTTTTAATGCAGCCGATGGACAACGATTCCGAACGTACACAGCTGTATTCACTGCCTCCGCCCAGAATGACTTAGGTAGCCCAGATTCTATCAGGAAACACCTCACCATATCAAGGATCGTACGGTTCATCCTTTCTGCTACACCGTTTTGTTGTGGAGTTCCGGGTACGGTCAATCTTCTAGTTATCCCAGTTTCAGATAAATATTTATCAAACTCGTTATTTATGTATTCCCCTCTATTGTCCGATTGTAAACTTTTTATTCTAACTCCATTATGATTTTCAACAAAATTTTTGTATTCAATAAATGTTTAAAGTGCATCAGACTTTTTCCGCAAAAATCTCACCTCACACCACCGAGTTGCGTCATCTATAAATGTCATATAGTATACATGTTGTCCGTTTGGTTTTACCGGAGCGGGTCCCCATACATCTGAATGTATAATATCTAATTTTTGGGTTATTCTTTCAGATTGTTTTGGAAAAGGTTTCTGGCTCATCTTTCCTTGAATGCAAACCGTACACGGATGGAGTACTTCAGATGTATCTATCCTAATACCTATCGCTCTGTTGCTTTTAGCTAATAGTTTCAAGTCGTATTCGTTTAGGTGACCTAATCTTCTATGCCACAAGTCTAATTTAGATGGACGATTTTGGTCTACAGCAGAATGTGAACTCTCCTTATGGCTGATTTCAGAAACTTGATATAGGTTGTTTAAACGTTTTGCTGTAAGAACCACCTTTCCTACTGGATCGATGACATCAGCATTCCGCTTTGAGAAGATTACTGTGAAACCCTTATCAGTAATTTTAGAAACAGATAACAAATTTGTTCTAAGGTCTGGTTTCATGCAAATTCAACTCATTTGGGTCCCCTTGATCTGTCGAAATTGTTACAGTACCTTTTCCATTCACATCAGTAGTAGATTTGTTGGCCAATTTTAGTTTAATCCCATTTAGTTCTTGGAAATTGGAAAATCTATTTTCATCCCCGCACATATGGGATGAACAGCCACTATCTAGGAACCATTCAGAGGTTCTTGGAACGCCTAGATTACTAATTAAGGCAATGTTCAGTGAGGTGCCACAGTCTGCATTCTCTGCAGCACCAGCGTTTTCTCTATTCGCTTTTGGAGATGGACTGTTTGGTGATCGATGCCCCACTCCTCCACAATTATAGCATTTTACATAGTTTTTATAAGTAGTTCTAGAATCGCTATTTTGATTTGGAATCGTTCTTCTACTAAATATTTTCTTACAAGCTACCATAGCATTCGAAGTCTCTCTTTCTTTATTACTTCTTGCATCGCTCTCTTCGAGAATTTTTGTTCTAAGCAAATCGGGTTTTGGTAAATCATCTCGCGACTCAATCGCAACTCAAAAATTTTCATATTCTTCCGGGAGGCTGTACAACAACAATATAGTTAATAAGTCATCATTTATTTCAAATCACTAAGCTTACTCACCGTTTCGAAAAAAACTGCTAACATGTTAATGTACGTCATCACCTGATTTCATCTTATGGAGTGTAAGTCTCTTTAGAAGTGTCGCCTTCCTGGCAGGGCCCTTGGAATGATACACCTCATGCAGCTTTTGCCAAACTTCATTTGATGTTTTTAACCCTTTGATAAGCTTGAGTTCACTCTGACAGATTGCTAAAACAATGGTAGATCTCGCTTTTGCGTCCATTTTTGTCCATAGGTTCAGTCATGTTCGATCCGCTTCAGTACCTCCATCAGGTGGAAGAGCTGGCTTTTTATTTGTGCCGTTCACATAATCTAATTCATCATTTCTTATCAAAATGGCTTCCATTTGAATGATCCAAGGTACTAAAAACCACCAAAACTGCTGAAAATTATCAACACTAGTGGATTGCAGATTTTCAGTTGGAAGAAAATCTGTTTACTCTTTCCAAGTTTTTATACATACATTGCCAATGTTTTATTGTTAAAAGTACATTATTGGAACCGTTGCAAAATAGTCATTATCAAACATTATTATCCAGAATTCACCTCGATTAATCGGTTTTGGAAATTAATGATATAAATTGTGGAGAAATATAATGTAAAAACGAACAGGCTTAGCAGTTACTCATACAGGAGAATGGGTGACGTGGATACTATAAAGCGGCTAGCTAGTTGGCATCACCCGATCAAGGGGCAGTTGAGCCGGACGCCGCTTCTACTCTTTTCTGTGTTCTGTGATGTTCAGCCACCACAACAGGGCTAAGAGGTGACCTTGCGTGCCGAGAGGTCTGGGAGCCACAGAGGGAAACATTTGTTTGATATCCATGTAAAAAAACAGATGCTCCCTCCTATGGCTCCTGACCTGTAATAGCAGTCCTTTCATTTGCAGAAGAGGAGAAAAAACGAATATGTTAAATTCTTTGAGCAATGACATTCCTCATTTATATTGATTCCATGCTCAGTCGTTGCAAACCTTGCACCACAAGCCATGGTGTTCACGAAAGGGTTGGCAGAACGCTTGACAGACAAGTGGGATTGTCCTCAAGCCGCAATGTGAGGTTGATTGAGGGCTTGCTTAGGATCTATCATCATTAGAGTCATATGTGTAAAGTCTGTGTGCGTTAAAGGGGCCTGGAAAAAAGTAGTAAAGACTAGACTAGAAAATTGAGGTAAACTAAAGACTAAATAAAAGCAGCTAACATACAATGATGAACAATACAATGATAACTCAATCCCCCTACAAAACTAATTTATTTAATACTAATATTGTGTGTTCATGAAAAAACAAAAGATCAAATAAGTGTATCATGATAAATCATACTTCAGTCCTTTCAAGTACTTACTTACAACGTTTTATTTTGTCCAAGTCCCATTCTTCTGTTTCTGATGTAATTTGAGTTGGAAAAATAAAAAACGAGTTGTTAACAAAACTCATCCTCCATGAGTAATGCTTTTCTCTTCAGTAGTATAAGATGAATGAGAAAACGATCTGCTGTACTGAAACAGGTCCTACAGCACTCCCGATGGATCTCCTGGCTCTCAACACCTCACTTATTAGACTTAGCAGAGGGTATATAGAAGAACAAGCAATTTGCAGAGTGGCATTAGAACTATAAACCAGGAACATTCAGTGGTCCGTCGATCAATGCTGACTGCCAAAACTGGTATTGGTGAATGCTGTGGACAATGGGATTCAGGCAATACCGTCTTGATGCCAAGTGGTCAGTCATTCGTCCCACATGATACCCTCCCTTCTGTAGGTGACTACCCCTGCATGAGGAAGCTCCCGAGATGCGTAGCTCAGTCATTTTACAAAGTGCAAGCTGCACTATTGTGGTGTATAAAATAATGAACTACTAGGAGGGAACAAACTCAACATGTATAGAGTTAAAGCTCTCAGTGACCACCCTAACAAGGCTCTCTGATGATAATATACAACGCCTCTAAACGGACTGCTTAACATTTAGTTTGCAACTATGAATAGGTGTGTTCATAACCAGCTTGCGTTCCCAATTATTTGGTGGATCGTTGTTAGGACATATTCAAAACAGAGAGCTATTCATGTATATACAAATGTATATATTTTTATTTTTTTCTTGAGCTACTGGAAAAATACAAAAGGCAATACTCTGACCATTTCTGAAACCACAAACATTCTATCTGGATCGGAGCTATAGTAGCTGTGTGAAAGTCAGTAGATAAGGTGCTTTCCATGACCAGATCGAAGTTTCTGAGGCGATCCTCGACACAGAAAAGAAGAATAAATGGTCCAGGAGGTGATTGATGAAGCAGACCACGTTCTTATTCTAATGAAGAAAGTTCTGACTTCTCTATGTCTCAATCACGAAGCCCCAGAAACCCTTTCTCTTCTTAGTCAGAGCTAGGCGATGTCAAGGTAGACAGAAAAGGTCAAGATTCCTAGTGTCATATTTTTGAGTGTCTCCAAGTTGTGATTTTGGGCTTCTTCACCTGTACCAATAATGTCAGTGTGAACAGATCTGGAAGGGTTAGAGTTCTGAATTTTCTGAAAAGCAGACAGCAGTGGGCATTACTCTCTGTTCTCACCAAAATCGTTACCACGGCCTTCTGTAGGCAAAAAATGGACTGAGCGTTGCTGGCTCCCCATAATAGCAACCTGAAGCGCAAACGGGACTCGAATATCCCAAAATATGCTTGCACTAATACTGAGTGTAGCATTGCAAGTGATAGACGCCTCAGAATAAATACTGACTTGCTGGGAGTTGTGGATCAGCTTGGTGAGCTCTTCAGGTCCAAGTGATCTCCAATGTATTGAATACATTGACCCCATCCAAATAAATAGCTGTCAAAAAAGCAAGAGCATTATCATTATCATCCAGACCATAGTATCTGAGTTTCAGCAGAAGCAGAGACAAGTTAATCACATCAAAGGCTTTCTAAATTTCAAACAGCAAGACTCTGACAGATTCCCCATGATCAATACCAGAGGACAGCCTGCGATAAGCTTTGTTACTGCCTGGGCGGTGTGAACTTGTTACAGAAGCCAAACTGATAATATACGATAATGGAATTCCTTTCAAAGTACCCCTCAAGTTGGTTGCGTACCACCACCAATCTCACGACTTTCATAAAGTAGGGAATGAAAGGTACTGGTTGATAGTGGTTATAGTTGTCACCACTGCCTGTCTTGTGTATGGGTGTCATCATACAGACCTCCCAAGAAGGAGGTATGTATCCTGCAGAGAAGCATTTTTTAATTATGTACGTTAAGGGTTCAGCCAAATAAGGAGCTGTTGTCTTCATGAGAGTTGAACCTGTACATGTCCATGGTCCTGGAGTTATTCATTTGCAAGATCGCAGTGTAAACCTGCACAAGACTAACCTTCCTCTAGCTGAAGTAACAACCACCTCTTGGTCTAAGGTGCAAGAGCGTTAGGGCCTTCTGGTATCGTATATCAAGTCGGTTAATAGGCTTCTTACCGCAGCATGTTCCAATTGATTCAAGAAGGATAATGGTAATGGAGCCAGTGACAATTGTTGCAAAAGTGACTATGATTTGAGGCTCTTAAGATATTCTGATCATTGGAGCAAACAATAAGCCAGCTGTAAAGTCCTCTCAAGTTCTGAAGGAATAATGCTCTAGCACAGTTAAGGTTCCATTTCTGATTGCCAGAGGAAGATGAGGGAAGCAATATATGGGATTCCTGTTCATAATGTAACAGGAACAGGTGTGTAACAGGTTGGCTACTTGCTATTATAAAGACTTGGAGAAATGTTTGTAAAGATATTGTCTATATACATTGGTCTTCCCCAGCAGCAATACTCGTTGTTTCCATGATTGTAAGCTTGAGTTTAATGGAACTACAGATATGTATTGGGAGTGATTATCAAAAACTCGATGACCTGTTGATGAAATCACACTGACCCTCATCTTGGAATGGTCTCTGGGCCTCTAAGCAATATAAATTTGTCAAGAAGAATGTGGAGCCTTTCTTAATTTAAAATGGGTCCCACATCTTGATGGAACAGGACCTGCAACCATTAAAGCACAGTTCCACACCCAGATGGAATGAAAAATCAGTGTGCAGTGTGTTTTTCGTCTTGCATGGATTTGAACTGGCCAAATTTACCTGAAAAAAAAAAAAAAAATAAAATAAAAAAAAAAACAAATGATAATAAAATAGATAAATGAATAAATAAATAAAATAAAACAATAGTAAAGAAATGGACCTAGGTTCAGGCAGCTCACAGTCGACTCTTGTGCAACAGTGAGTCCAGGAAATCAAGTCAGCTGTCAATGTAAACATTTCAAACCAACATTTTCTCTTTGATTAGGGGAAACGGCTCACCTTATCCCCCTTGTGTTATTTAAAATGCAAAGCTGTATTTGGCAAAGGTTAAATTTTAAATTTACATTTGGAGAATACTGAACTAGGAAGAGTTTATAGCTAATATTTTATAAAAGGTTAGATAGATGATCTAAATCTTTAGAGGATCTGGCTTATGTTTAGTGTAATCTAGGTAGCTAGAACCTATTGACAAAGTCTGAAGTCGGAGGAAAAATAAGAACATATGGGCTTGGATTTCAACGAAATTTATATGGAGTCATAGGCAGATTGAAGGTCGATTTTACTGAACACTTTTAACCCAAAAAGTTCGTCATGAGCATTCCTAGGTGGGTACATTACATCTGGGGTTTTAATTTAGTTCAGTCATGGTTTCTTGGTTACTGTGAACACTGGGAAGGCTTCTACAGTCTTATGGTGTGCCCCTCTGCCTTTGAAGGGTGATTTTATGTTTGATCAATTGATCATAATGAACATTGTTCACTTCCTATGATACGGCTGATGGTATTGGGTGAGCAATAAAATGTATGAGTGTCTAATTGTATCTAACTGGATTTGACTCTTGCTGGATCTCAATTGGTTCTCGATTCCCAAACTGAGATCAGTGTGGCTCTCAGGGGTTATTCATAGCCATTGTCGGTTTTGACTGTGCTGTAGAGGTGAATCCGTTTATTATTTGCTGCTAAAATTTGCTGGGCCAATCTGACTGGTAGCAAGCAGTTTATGTTGTAGTATATGTTATATGGGCTGGTAATAACAATCAGTCTGTGAGCGAAAATTTAGGAATTGGGAGACTAATAGGAAATGTATTGGTTTGTTCCAGGCTTCTATTATTTTTTGTACGTAGAAAAAGATGGGCTGTTACTCTATAGCTTTGGCGTGGGCTTGTTGACCTCTCTATCAGGAATTTTCTTCTGGTACTGGGACAAGGATGATACTACGTCGTGTTTTGTCTCCTTGATGTAGAATGATCGCAGATTTTCAATGAAGAAATTGCCATTTTTATCCACGATAGCCGTTTACTTATATCCTCTGTTGTAGTGAAATTTAATGTCACAGATTTGATATCCTTATTTGCATGTGAGATAGCTCCATCCATTTGGCATTGCGATTAAAATTACCTGCAACTATATAATTTTTTTCGATTATGTGTTTCAAGGTTTGCAATGTGATAACGGATTTCTTCTGGTTGGTCTTTGTGCCACAAATGTGTAGAAGCTTCGTCAGAGTAGTGTTCTTTACATTTTTGATTATGTTAAAGAAAGACTGCACTGTGCTGTGAAAGTGATTAGTAAAATTGCAAGGCCTGTTTGATTGAAGAAGGGTAAGATGAAACGTAATTTTGCCTGGTGGTAAGGGTAGGTTCCTATAGAATTGTTTTGTAACTTTTTATTGCTCCAAGTAGTAACTTATTAACAATATTATTTTGAAAATACGGATATAAATATTCAAATCTAAGATACATCACTGAGTTTTGATTATTATGCCAAATGCTTCACTTCACTACTTCACAAGTAGGCAAGATCAAGTGGTTTGGAACGCTTAAGTCTTCTTGTGATATCCCTTGCCTCAAGGAGATGGGCAGCTTCCTCGTTGACGTGATATCTGAGCCAGTGGAGGTGACTCACAGCTTGTCGCTTTATAGCCTCTCTTACTGTCTCGACTTGAAGTTTGTGGTGGGGACGTTCATTTCGAAAGTACCATGGTGCATTGACAATATTTCTTAAAACATTATTCTGGAATCGTTGGATGATGTCTTGGTTTGATTGAGCCTTACAACCCCACAGCTAGGCTCTATAGGTCCAGACAGGTTTAAGGACCTGGTTATACAGTGTAATCTTGTTCTGGATCTACAGCTTTGACATCTCCCCAGTAACCAATAAATTTTTCTGAATTAGGGTAGGAGTTCTTCATTCTTTTTCTTAACATGGGCTCTCCACCTGAGCTTGGCATCAAGTGTCATACCGAGGTATTTAGCTTTGTCAGCATAAGGAGTAACTTTGACCGGTACATAATCAATCCTTTTGTTGGTGAAGTCGACATGTACTGACTCATTTTCATTTATTCTGATTCTTCATTTCGCTGTCCATTGTTCTATGCAGGATAGGGACCGATTTAACTTGGTGATGGACTCAATGTTATTATCTCCGGATGCCAGGACTGCCGTGTTGACCGTGAAAGTGGCTGTGGTGTTCATTTCAATTTCTGGGAGATAACTTGTGTATGCAAAGAGGGTTTTTGATAATACCCAAAAGTACCTACAATGTAATACTAACGATAGGTAGGTATCTCGAAGGACCATTAGTATGAAAAGTTGGTGTAATGAATAAAAGTCCATGAATTACTTATCCTTCCAAACGAATATAATATTTAAAGTATTATGACATACAACATAACAAATAAATAGTAAATAGGAGAACGAAAGTTCATAAATTCACCTACTTACTGGCCAGTTTTGAATAGGTAGGTACCCCCTTTGAATGTCACGTGGTTGCAGCTCAATCAATGTTGATATCGGATCCCGGTGCTCTGTCGAACAGCAGCTGGAAACCGGCCGGCGTAATTCTTGAAATAAAGACGAAATGTTCCGCCAAAGGATATGGTCCAGAGGTACCGAAAATAGGTAAGACAGAAGGGCGCCCTGTGCTTGAAGCGATAGCTTGGAGAAAATCTGAAAGGAACAAGCGGACATTCTGGCGATGTAGGTATAATAAATTGATAGAAAGCAAAGATAAAGGCGAAGATGAACGGCAAAAAACCGGTCCAAAACCAATGAAGAAGGTGGGGTGGGGAGGGCACTAGGAATATCAGCTGAGCTAATAATCAAATATTGATGGTAGTGATGGCTTATTCTGTCCCTTGTGGGCTCTCCAGAGCTTCCTCATCATGTATTCGACCACTATCGCCGATGAAGTGTATTCAAATGAATACACTAGCTTGTTGCAGTGTGGCGAATAAATGAACATGCTAACCCATTATAAATATAACAATTTTTAATAAATAGAATATAACAAGGAGTAAATTCAGCGATCACAAACAACTAGTATAGAGGACATACAGGAGGGGGCCATGTACGCTCCCTTGTGGGACACCTGTAGTGATCAGTTTTAGCTCTGAGAAGGCATCTTCTTGCTTAATTCTAAAATAACGATTGGTGAGGTACGATTGAAGCAGCTCAGCATACTTTGTTGGCAGAATTTTGCTCAGCTTGTCCCTCATGCCAAATTTTGTCAAATGCCTGAGCGACATCAAGGATTATAGCAGAGCAGACTTTCTGTTTCTCAAGTGCTTGTTCAATTGTATGTGTTATTTGATGCACTTGATCAATCGTTGAGTGTTTCTGTCGAAAACCAAACTGATGTCTTGGAAACAGCTTGCGTTCTTCAATTATGGGTACTAGTAGTTTGTGTATTAGCTTTTCAAAGAGGTTTGATAAAACTGGAAGAAGTGAAATTTGTCTGTACGAACTTGGTTCCTCGAGGGGATTGCCTGGTTTAGGAATCATGATGACATCAAAATCTTCCAAAATCTAGGAAAGCATCGGAGTCTTATAACCAAATTGATAATCATGGTTATTTTTGCAATGGCTTTACGTGGAAGATGCTTAAGGATCTGGCCACGCCTGGCTTAAGGCTTTTCGGGCTGATTCCCTTATTAATTATGTGTATTACTTCTTTACTAGTGACAAGTGGAATGTCAATCCCTTGATTGAGTTCAATAGTATCCTCGACCAGGGGTTGATCAGTCCATTGCTGGATTTTGAGTGTATATATTTGCTAGATGGCCTGCAAAAGTGGTTGCTCTGTCTTGATTGCTTCTTTCCCATCTTCCGCTAGCATTTCTTATGGGTGAAGCCTGAATTATCGGCCTTTTGAGATATTTGGTAGCCTTCCAAAGTGAGTAATCTGTATCACGATGACTTTTAAGTTCCATGATATAGTGCTCATGAGTTTTTTCATTGATTTCCTGAATCAAGGACCTCAGTTCACTTTCCGCCTTGTGCCTAGCTGATTTATGTATGGGGACTCTGGTTACTTGCCACCGTTTCCTGGCTTAGCGTTTTTCCTTGACAACAGAGACTATTTCCCTAGGGTAGTTGATACCTCTTAGTCTTCGTGAAATCGCTGGTGTCTTTTCCCATGGAACGGTTTGTATGCTACAAACAAGATGTTCTAGTTCTTGTTCCACTTCATTTTGTGTTTGCAATTCCGCAAAACTTTCGTATATGACTCCAAACTTGGTTTCTGACCTGGAATGCCCTGAGTTGGGTGTTTATTGCACAATAACGGCGTTTTTGGAACAAACTTCTTTGTACTGATGGATTTCTCTGGTGCTGACTGGGCTTTCCCCTGCTTCTGTTGTAGAGTTAGATTTGAATGTCTATGCCAGCCTCAACGGCTACTGGACAGCCACGATAATTGGCAGTGTGGTCTCCAGAACAGTTGGCACATTTTGATGTGGTTTCTTTGAGCTTGGAGCAATCCTCAGTGAAATGACCTTTGGCACATTTGACACCCCGAGGTGTCTTTGCACAGTAGTTTCTAGTGTGGTTAAACTCCTGGCACCTTTTACATTTACACTGAAAGGGATGTTTTGTTGATTTGATTGGCTGCACTGTTACACTCCCTTTGAGAACCTGCTTCATTTTGTAAATTTTCTCGAGATCCAGATCTTTTTGAAAATCAACAATGCATATATACAGTGGAATTTTTGATTTCCATTCCTATTTGAGCCAAATCGGTCTCTTAGATCATTGGAGGACCTCCTACGTTGACCTAGATTTGAGAATGCCCTTGATCATCACTTTTATGGGCCTATCCAATTTATTTTGATTGGTATACGCGGGATTTTTCGTTCCTCGAAACATTTAGTGAGAATTACTTTTAAAAGAGTCAATCTCTGTTTTCAACTGGGGAATTTGGTCTGTTTTATTTGTATTGATATTATTTAAGATACTGCGTAAATTATTGATAATTTTGAACAACTCACTTATTGAGCTCCAAGTGGCTGGCGAGTTAAGGAGTTCCGGAATGTTGTTCAAACAATCTTCTTGCCTCTTTGCTTGACCTCGCGCTTTCAAAATAAAGTCAGCTAACACAACCTCCATTCCGCACTGGTGAGAAAAACACTCGTGGAGACCAATGTTTTGTTTTTCCCGATGTTACCTCTGGTGGTTTGAACGAGACTCTGGGTCCTATTGATAACCAAAAACTTGTAAAGCTGGGTTGTGGGAGCTAGAGATTTTATTGATTTAGTAAAATATCATATTGTCTAGATGGTCGAAATGAACAAACTGGGCTACAGTTCAAAAAAATATTTTCAACATTTTAAGCCACTCTCCTAGGTCAATTCATGTCTGATGTAGGATCCCCCTTTCCGATTCTGATGTCAACCCTCTTACTAGTTCTGGTATGAGTCTGAGGGTTTCCCTTCTTGAGACTATTGGGGTCACTATTACGTTTACTTTACTTTTCTTACTTTAGTTGTTTCAAAGTGTTTGTATCGGGTAGCCCATTGACTCGATCATAGCTACAAAGCCTACCCATATCATGGGGAGGGTGATCCGACCAAGATGTCACCTTAGCATAAGTAAGTAAATTCATCTGGATAGGGCAGTCCTCTTGACAATAATTCAACTGCAAAAAGTTGGCCATATTCCCACCTTTGGTGCTGATTGTGGCTCGTCCTACCCTTGGATATTTTGCACCTTGGTAAACAGGACTTGCCCAGACAAATCTCCAGATCGATCCAGACAAATTTTAGCAAAATATGTTGAAACTTATTTAGAGCAGTTTGTTGGAAGGATGAAAAGTTATATAATCCACCGTAAGCTGCTGCCTCATACTAAGCACCTATATCTGTGGATTTGAAATTTATTTCATTAACTTGTCAGAAATATTACATACTTCTTACTGTTTAACTGACTAAAAAATGGTGCCTATCAATTTGAAAATGAAAAGTAAAATCAAAATTTTTCTATTTTTACCAGTCAACTCCCCTTAAGTACCTTTTAGCACAGCCCTATCAAAGTACTATGATAGGCAGAGTCGGTGAATCTGACAGATGGTGATCCTGATGGTGATCAAGGACGTTGTGGAGAAAAAACCGAGGAACCCATTGGGGAGTGATGCGGAATGGGGAAGAAACTAGGGGCCCCAACCACCTGCCCCTCGATGCACCACCAATGGCCCAAACAACATTTTACTTCATCTCACAGATTAATTGCGCCCGTCAGATGATTAAGGGAGTATGACCGATTTGGTGACGTAAAGTCAAAATCACGAGAAAAAAATAATTCCAAATTGAAAAAAAAAACTCGCTTTTTAGCAGGTTAAAAAAATTGTTGAGAACAAAAGTTGTTGCAAATTAGTTGTAGAATTGACTCCTGCAGTTTGGCAGACCTGCTATATGTACACCCTGTACAGTGTTGAAAATTATAATAGTGTTAAAGTTAGTAACTAGGCATTTCTATATCAAATTTTAGGGGCCTGTTAAGGGAACATGAATCATTTAGCCATTGCCTCACAAATGAGTCAATGATAATTCTGGCACCATCTACTGCAAATTAAAGTTTACTTTTTGTTCCTATAGACTTTTTGAAATGTGTTGCAGCTATTCAAACCTGAAGGTTGCAGTTTGGGATTCAGCGTTGTGGGACTGAGAAGTGAAGAGAAGGGGGAGCTTGGGATTTTCATCCAAGAAATCCAACCTAGCGGCATTGCTGGCAGGTATGTACTTTCTTTTTGGCTATTTTTTGGATTGGTTGCTAAGGTTTCAATATCTAATTCAAACTACCCCAATTTCATAATTGTGAAAGTGATTGAGGTTATTCTTTATCCTGTCCTTATCACTTAAAGGAGGGTTTTCACGCCTCAGCCCATTACTGATCACATGCAATAGTAAAACACATGCTCTTGTAAGCTATTAGCGTGTGAACAGGGGATACTGCAAGGTAATTGCTCACATAGAGAAATTTGCATTTCGTAGAGAACTTTCTCCACTTTAAATCTATAATAATGGTAATTTTCGAAAATTGCATAATATTCAAGATATATGCAAAAAACCGAAAAAAGTTGGAAATTTTTGAGATTTTTTGCAATTTTTGAACATACGCCACACTAGGATTAGAGGGCAAACCTCAGATTCGGATTCAGCGCCCTGAAAAACATTAGGAAAGGTTGAACAAAAAACTTCTCGCACATCAGAAATTACATCTCTAACGAGTCCTACCTTTTGGAAGCATGTACCATCTGAGGAAAACCCCAGTGATTGTGCGTCCAGGGGTCTTACTCCCATCCAATTGCTTGATCACCCTTTGTGGTGGACAGGGCCATCATGGTTGAGGAAACATGACGCATTTTGGCCATCCTCAGCTTTAAAATTGCCTACGAATCTTCCTGAACTCCATAAGGAAATGAAACCATGTTTGGCTTCTGTCAAGAATCAGGATGTCTTGCTAGACTGGTTTTCCCGTTTCTCTTCATGGATGAAACTCCTTCGTTCCATTGCTTGGCTTTTGAGGAAAATTCATAACATTAAAAATAAGGCAAATCCTCGCACAGGTGCTCTGAAACTTGAAGAAATCAATAAAGCAAAAGAAACGGCCATAAAAATAGTGCAGCAGCACTACATAGGCACTCCTTCTTTGAAATCCAAAGCTTGGAAAGCTCTTGAGCCCTTGGACCCTTTTGTGGATTCCCTAGGAATCATCAGGGTGGGCGGAAGATTGCGCAATGCTCCTTCCATTCCTTCATTTCAAAAACACCCCATCATACTTCCATATGAGAGTCATTTCGCAGCTTTATTGATTGATTTTTACCATAAATTGTACCTTCATCCTGGTCCCAACTTACTCCAAGCACTTCTCCAGATTAGATATTGGATCCCCGGAATGAGACGACTTATCCGAAAGAGAGTTTTTCATTGTATCACCTGTTACAAGGCAAAGAGTGCACCGGTAATACCCAAGATGGGTGACTTGCCTGAATATAGATTGAAAGAAGGTGGTGCATTCCTGCATACAGGGGTTGATTTCGCAGGTCCTTTTGTTATACGCGAATCACTTCGTCGTAAATCAACTACTTCAAAAGCCTACCTCTGCTTGTTCGTGTGCCTTGTCACCAAAGCATTACATCTTGAGGTTGTATCAAGCTTAAGTACAGAGTCATTCCTAAGCACATTGGATCGCTTTATTGCCCGAAGAGGCCTTCCAGAGCAACTTTATTCTGACCGAGGTACTAATTTCATTGGTGCAGCCAATCAGCTGCGTGATTTGTACACTTGGTTTGAACAGTCTTCAACCCAAGATCAGATCGCTGTTTACACTAATAGGAGAGAAATTAAATGGAATTTCAATCCACCATATGCTCCTCACTTTGGGGGTATATGGGAAGCTGGTGTGAAATCGGCCAAAACACATATGATGAAAGTTGCAGGGAATCATCAGTTGACATTTGAGGAATTGACTACCTTATTTGCCAACATTGAAGCAGTCCTCAATTCAAGACCACTATGCCCTTTATCTAATAGCCCAGCTGAAAATCATTACCTATCTCCAGGTCACTTTCTGATTGGGACCTCTTTTTTTCCTTCAGAAAACCCTTTCCTTACTGGACTATTTATGGTGAACACTTATTTATGGTGGTAACGCTAGTAAAGCGTTATGACTGTTTTTATTTTTAGAGTCCACTGTTTACCACTCGAGATAGAATTGTACCTATTTTATTAAAGATTTTCTTATTAAAAGATGTACTTATCCTTGTTTTTCTCCCGAAGTTACACCTTCTCTAGCCAAATTGGAGACTTTATCCCTATTCTTTTTCCTCAGAACCTTATCCCATAATATGGTGTCAACGAGATCTCCTCCATATGCATTACTTGCCACTGAAGCTTATTAATTGATTTTTCTTCTGATAAATTTTGTTCACTCACTGGAACAGATATGCTTAGTGCACGGTTGATCATACTATGGGACGGTTGACATACAGAGCATGCTTATGGACTGCAGGGTGATTTGATGTACTATGGGTACTTTTATCACGGTCGGGAACAACTTATATAAAAAGTAATTTTGGCTTCAGAGACAGATGGGAAGCCAACCGATTGGCAACCAGAAGCATGGAGAGAGCCCAGAGAGGAGAAGGGCGACAGGCGCAGAAGAAGTGAGAGACTGTGGCTATAAAACTGATTGCAATCTGGCTCGGAGCACCATTCTAGCCTACCATTTTCACATTCAAACTCGTCTTGTTCTTTGCTCTAGTTTCCTACCCACTAGCTTCTTAGCTGTTGGTGTCCATCAGGACTCCAAATGTTCTATTTCGTGATTCAGAAGCCTCCCAGCTGCTTACCTAGTTATCAAAGATGACAGTGCCTTGATTAATCTGGATCTTGATTAATCCTTACTTCCACCAAGTATGACAGTGGCTGGATTTATCAGGGCTCCAAGGACTTTTCCTTACCTCATTCAAGTATGATGATGCTTTGTGGTATTGGGGCACTGGAGTCTTGTTCACATCCGGACATCGTTTCAACAGTTCTCCTAAGCAGACTCAGGGTTGATATCCTAAATTACCTTATCCTTAGTACCATCCTAATGGGTTGCTGCTAATTCTCCTAGTACCATGCTAATGATCGTGCTAACTCAAGGAGAATCATCTCGCACGACCCTGGGGATTTACAACCCTCTAGGCCGGCTATTGACAATAGGTTGCATTCCCTGTGTGTCCAACACACCTACCCAGCTCTCTCAACAAACTGCAGAGCCAACCACAGAGAGTAGAGACCGATTTTCAACTTTTTCGCCATAGGCCCTTGCCAAGCCCAACACAGGGAAACTTCCCAAAATTTTCGCCCTCATAGCTCCTTTAATCCTTCACTTCTGCTGGAGAAGAAACATTCCAGATCAGGTCAAGTTCCGAAACAACTACACTTCCTATGGATCAAGAACTTTACAAGTGACCTTCAGAGCCCCCTCTTGATGACATACCATCAGGCGCTCATGCACCATGTCTTCCCGAGCGATCCATGCTCAGGTTCGTCAGGCCTTTCACCATTCGCATTTAATTTCCATTCAACAACACTGGTTTTCACAAATTCACCCTACATCTTGGGCTACTGAACAACAGACCAGGGTGGGCCTTGGCTTACACTAAGACACTCTTCCACTGTGTACAGTTTTTAGCCGTCGCCCTTCAATTGTAGCACCCCAGTCGTGCTGTGTCCACTTCAATGTTGTCTCCCCACCTTCAAGATTCCAACACTTCATGTCACTGTGAATTCTGCAACCATCAGATTTCTACATTTAGCGTTATCCACGTATAATTTGAAGTTTTTAAACGAAAATAAGATTCCATTCTAAGAAATTTGATACCATCCGCACTCTCCTATGTTGAATAGTTTTCTTTCTATAATTTTTCCAAGTTTGATACACTTGTGACTGTGGGGTCCCGCCCAGGCGAGAGGGGTGCTTTGACGTCTCCAGTGCACAAAACTGAAAAACCATAGACAGAAAACTACGTGTGGTTGATGCCAGACTTCTTAGGATGGAATATTCTTCCATTTAAAAATAGTTAAAATACATTTTCCACACCCATGGATAACGCTCATTGTTCAATCATCCTACATACAGCTCATGTTCGATTTCTAGGTCTACCATTGTTCTCTTCAATCCTGCTACGCCTCACTACACAACTTTCATCTTCAATCAAGTACTTACCATGTACTTGAATTTTCGTTCGATCTTGGTGGCATAGGTACCTCAAGTATTTACTTCATCAACTCTAAAATAGTGTTAACATAGAATCATGTTTTAGCGATGGATCCCCCACCGAAAAGTGAGATGAAAGTAGCGCCAATAATTGTGATGATTTCCGCTTACAACCGAGTCGTTGCTAGGGATATGATACTTCGTCGTTTTTCATCCCACAAAATTCTTTGACCATTCGTTCGAAAGCTCTCGATTTATCCAACCATACTATATTAACTACTGCGAAGTGCGTGGCCAACAAGCTGAGTTATGAGCATGGTTATATGAATAATTGTTTACACACAGGTGATCATTCTCAATTATTGATATTGTGAACATGATTGCAACCGCTTGTTAATTTCTGATGATTTCATTGAGCTGGTGTTTCGATTATGTGATTCATAGCAGGTGATTAGCCTCTTTCTATAATAAAGTGAATGTTTACTCGCGAGTTTCTATTAGGAGATCATCATCTCACAAGAGCTCAATCGTCGTGATCATTTCTTAATAAAGTGAATGTTTACTCGCGAGTTTCTATTAGGAGATCATCATCTCACAAGAGCTCAATCGTCGTGATCATTTCTATAATAAAGTGAGAGCGAGGAGCTAAAACATGGTTCCATGTTTTTTACATTTTAGCAGTCAGGCTCAAAGCAATAACATCCGGGGGGGTCCAGGGGGGCGAAGCCCCCCTGGCGGGGTCAAGGGGCGGAGCTCAATGTGGCTCCTTTTCTCTTCACTAGTTCTTTGTTGGATATTTCTCTTGTCCACTGTTATGTGCCTTCTTTTTTGAGAAAAGATGTAATTTAATTACTTCAACTCAAGGCACTGCCTTTTTCTAGCCATCGGCATCAATCATTCAACATCCATGAAACCTTAGGAATTATATATATTTTATTATCTGTTCAAAATCGATTTTATCTCTTAATCATAGTATACATAAGTTTTCTATTCGCATTAGACATATGCTTCAACTAAGGGGACGTTTGTTGTGCTCAACTTATGTAAAAAGTAGTTTTCACTTAATAAACAAATGGAAGTTGACCGAC
Source organism: Adelphocoris suturalis (assembly GCA_030762985.1). Lineage (NCBI taxonomy): Eukaryota > Metazoa > Arthropoda > Insecta > Hemiptera > Miridae > Adelphocoris > Adelphocoris suturalis. The sequence goes on along the minus strand of CM061045.1, from coordinate 70,787,209 downwards.
CGACTTCCTACCAGAAGCTTGGAGTGAGGGGGCCAAGAGATGAGAAGGGTGACAAAAGCCAAGGAGGAGGGAGAGTCTTAGACAATAAAACTGATAGTCTTGTACTTTGCTCTAATTTCCTACCTCACCTCTGCTACCATCCTCGCTTTTGGTGTCTTTCAGGACTCTGGGTGTTCTATTTTCTGATCCAGAAGCCTCACATTCTTTCCTAGTTATTGATGACGACAGTGCCTTGATTAATCAGGGCTCTGGAGCGTTGTACTTCCTTCCACCAACTACGACAGTGCCTTGATTTTAAGGGCTCCAATGACCTATCCTTTCCCCATCCAAGTACGATGGTGCCTTGTGATATTGGGGCACCAGAGACTTGTTCTCATTCGAACATCGTTACAATGGTTTCCTTGAGCCGGCTCCAGGTCGATATCCTAAATTATCTTATCCTCTGATCATTTGACCTGCGGTGCCCTAGCTGCTCCTGGGAATTTATTATACTCCATCTCTCCATATTCTCCGGTTCAGGTTCCAACATATTCAATTCCTCGACTCATTTAGCTCAAGTTCTTTCTCGCCAGACTCATTTGGCTCAACATCTCGCATGCATAATACCCAACATGTATCTTTTCCATCAATTAAAAGCTTGCTTTTTGTTGACCGAAAATTGAGCTGATCAGGAAAATTGGGTTTGGTCCACCGAATTCGAGGATGAATTTGATAAAGGGATCTAATTTATTGATTAAAAAATCGGTTTTTTGACAGAAGGGCATGTGGGATGTCACAGTTAAAGTATTGTTCAGCGCTGAGTCGATTGCAATCACTCCCATGTCTCGAGAATTCATAGTAAGTGAGAAAAATCGATTTTTAGATGAAAAATGCCCATAATTGGCCGGGTTTTGACAATAGGGTATGTGGAGTGTCACAGTCGATGTATTTTTCAGCGCTGAGTCGATTTTTTCCAGTCCCAAGATTAATCTAAAAGCGAGAAAAATCGATTTTTGGGTGAAAAGTGCCCATAATTAACAACATTTTTGAGTTTGGCTGCGTGTTCAAAAATTTTCTTTGTGATCCCGTCAAACTGCTGTCCCCTTAGTTTTATTCAGGACATGGTTGGCCTCAATGATCAGAATTTAAGTGTCTAATATAATGTTATACACAACTTTTCTTTGAAAATTCGCTCTTTTAGTCATGCTGCATGACTGAGTACTTTTCGTTCTGTCCATAGAATTATGATATCATCATAATGTTAAGATAATCATCTTGAACAACGAATACTTATTTAAAACTTATAGTTCAAATAACCTTATTTATTTCTATAAATACGTAATTGATATCGTGATTCTATGGATAGTATCAGGAAGTCAACGAAATTCTTTTCACAACAGAAAAATCAATAAATTAGAATCCTTTGTCAAATTCACCCTCAAATTTGGGGTGGGGGGTAAACTTAATTTTCCTGATCTGTCCGTCTCTTAGGTAAACAAAAAGCACAATTTTTCAATTTATAGTAAAGATACATGGTAGGGGCGGTTTGAGGGGATAAGTAATCAATCTGGCTTGTTCTCATAATTTTTAATTTTGTTTTCCAAGTACTTTCGCCCTTGTATTAGGCCTCATCAGGGAATATTTTATGTTTTATAATGAAAGTATATTTTGTGCTTCATCCATTAAAGGTGGTTCTTAACATTGTTCTGTTGCTGGGGGCTGGGCTGCATTGGTAGTGGTTATCCATTTGGAGCTTTTACTAGTTGTGTAAGGGATCCTCATTATCTTTATACAGGACTATATTATAGGTATAATTAAAAATTAAAAGAGGAATATAAGAGGTATCACATGGGGGAAAAAAGATGAGAACAAGCCATTCCTCAGACCTCCAGACCACTCCTGTCATGGAGAATGAATGGCTACCCACCACCCGATAAGATTCATATCATAGCGATGTTTTGTTGAACTATAGTTCATCAAATCACCCTTTGGCCGATGAGCATGTGCACTATCTATTCCGTTGGGTGAACAAAATGTATTAAAATAAAAAAACCATTATTTAAACTATTGCAGCAAGTAATGGGTATGGAGGAGATTTCATTGATACCATATTGAATAAGGTTCTGAGTAAAAAGGATAGGGATAAAGTATCCGATTCGGCTAGGAAAGGTGTAACTTTGGAACAAAAACAATTTATAAGTATACCTTTTTATGGGAAAATTTCTGATTAAATAGGTACAATTCTATCTCGAGTGGTTAAAAAGCAGGTTTTAAAAGTGCACAAAGTGCATAAATAAATTTATTTGAAAAAAACTTGATAAAATAGAAAGTGGAAAAAATCAATAATAATAATTGAGGCATTGATGTGCTCTGGCTTGCTTGAGTATAGTAGATATTCTTCTCAGAATTTTCCATGCCTTGGTGCGTTCTCGCTTGACTATGGTTCTGTAGTTTATGGCCCAGCATGAAAAACCTTGCTGCATAAACCAGAACCTATATTAAACAAGGGTCTTCGTTTGGCTATTGGGGAGGCATGTTCCAGATTCCAAACACGAACTATCCCCTGTGACTGTTTGGCCCTTCTGTAAGCAAACTTCCAGAATAGTTAATGTTCATTTGTTAGACCGGAATAGTTAGTGGTCAATTGGGTAGCTACTAGCCATACCTGTCTTACCATCTGTAACCTGCTTAGTGCAGTAGCTTATTGTGTGTGTGATGTGTGGGGTGGTCTGTTCATCCTCCACTTCCTGGAGGCTTTCCCAGCTCTTATGGACCTCTGTGCCCAGCTAGTCAATGGGTTGACGTCTACCTAGCCCAGGCGTTTTATCTGACTTAGGTCTTGCTGCTGTATCTCAGAGCTACTGGGCTCTTTACGAATTGTGATATCCAGTCTGTGATATAGAGGGTGTTAACACTTTTGGTGGAGAACCTATTGATCGATTCTACAACTAATTTCCAACACAAAGGTCATCTAAGAGGGTTTTCACCGCTTTGTTTTCGAGTAATTTAATTTTTAAGATTATTTTCTCAAATTTTCTACTTTATGACATTAAAATGGTCATAACTCCCCTTTGGTTCACTGAAAAATAAAAAAATAAGCATACCATTCGAAAGAGCGTCAAATTTCTCTTTAGGATATTACTTTTGGTTTATTATTTCCAATAATAAGCCTATGTGATCGTATAGCAAACAATTTAAAATTTTTTACAACCCCCCCCCCCCCCCCCCCCCCTCAAACTTTGTCACTTTACGTTTCAAGGTGCGTAGAATCCAAATTTTAAATGTCCGTCCGCCATTCGGGCCATAAAAGGCCTAAGAATTGACTTGTGGAGTGAGAGGAGGCGCCACGGCACCTTGTGGGGCTGGGGTGACCAGGGGCGTAGCAGAGGGGTGTAGGAGAATGGATATTTATTACTTTTACGTGTTATACCCATATAATACGCCGCGCCAACCTGAGGGGTGAACGGCATTAGGGGCGGCATAGTGGAACGGAACCTGGGGAGTACCAGAAAGGCGTCCGGGGCGTATCGGAACGGATATAATATATATTTTATTACTTTTACCCTATATAACATTTAACCTACCTTGAACACACTAGTATATTTAGTATATTATATCATACTATAGTATGTTACAAAAATAATTGATCCAGCCCATCTAAAATCCTTTGTTCTTCTTCTTCCCAAAATCTTCTCAGATAGTTCGAAGCAAATCGTTTTTAAATTAAAATTGCATTACATGGGCAGGTTGGAATCTGAGCCCTCTGGATGAATAGCTGTTTACTTATATTTCTGCCATAGGTAAGTGGGGTGTCGTCACCCAAGTAATTTCGGACGCAGAATCGACTGGGATAGGTCCCAGATGCTTTTGGAATCCAGTGTACCCACGGTTTTAGTTTGATTCCTATAGAAATTAGCTCCGTGGATTGAATGAGACCACTCGGGTGGCTGTACGATCATCCATTTACTCCCTATCGGGAGCGCAGCCTGTAACGCGAGAACAGAGGTGGATACTAGAAAAGAGACTGGCGAAAGCCCCAGAGCATGCTGGTTACTATAGCTGGCTATCTGATTCAGAAATAATAAACCACTATGTAATAATTTGCAGTGTTTTTTTAATGAAGTGTTAAGCTCTTTTAATGTGGGAAATCTTGGTCTAAACTGAAGATTTCCTCTTTTATCCAAAATCGCAGCATGTTTCAAATGGCTCACACCCTTCGAAAAATTAATTTTTTCAATTTTCGTAACAGGAAAAACTCCCCCAAAATTTCAGGTCTTTAAAGGTATAATCAATTTTACTTCCCCTTGGTCAATTGAGGGAGGAGATTGTGTTTTAATGTCGAATAAACTTCGTTTTTTCCCAGAATAATCGTGGGTTTTCTTGATATATGACTCTCCATGAACCAACGAGTTTTGGGTTCGTTTCTTCGTATTTCATCACCCTGAATTAATGGTGTCATTTGCAGATCCACCCAACTCTGTTATAACCTAATTCTACATTTTATCCCACAAATTTTTATTTAATTTATTATCATCAATTTGGTGTGTTTTTAGGGTTATAACTAGTTGGTCATAGTGTAAAACACGGTTATAACAAAGTCAGAGAGATCTGCAAGAGTTACCATTCGATTCAGCGTTGAAAATTACGTGGAGACCGACCACGAACTCGTTGGATCATGGAGGTTCGTTTATCAAAAAAACTCTATTTATTTGAGAAAACGACTTTTTTAAACAATAAAACATATTATTGTACCCTAATTGACAAAGTGAAAGTAAAACTGACTATTCCGTTAGAAAGCTAAAATTATGGGGAAGATTTTCCCATTACAAAAACAGAAAAAATTAATTTTTCAATGGGTGTTGGGCTAGAAGTAATTTCGGAGAAAATAAGAAAATTTTCATTTACGACCTAGATTTTCCCAATTGAACGAAAATATCTAAACAAGAATCAAAGGTAACCATCCCCGTGGGATGAAGGGGGGGGGGGGGGGGGGGGGGTCCGAAGAGAAATTATTACGCTCTTCCCAACAGTGCTTTTTTGAGTTTACAGTGAACGTAAAGGGTGTTTTGAACATTTTTATGTCATGTTGTCAAAAACACGAAAAAATATTCATTAAAAGTGAAAATTTATCGATAGGCAATGGAAAATCTCCATAGGAAACTTTTTGTCGGAAATTATTTGTAGAATCGCTATAAGGTTCTCAACCAAAAGTGTTCCTGTATGTAAAGGGTGCCCTCCGATCCAACTTGACTCTGTTAGTAGGCACGTGGTTTTGGAGAAAAATAAGAAAGAAAAAATTGTCACTCCAGCACTGTATACTTTTTTTTTTTTTTTTTTTTTTTGCGTAGAATCCAAAGATGACATCCATACATGATTTTGAAGTCTTGTTTCGTGCTGAATCACGGAGTGATGTTCATTTATTAATATGTGCAACGCCGACCAGTGACGGATTAATAGAATTTCGTGGGTGGGGGTGGTCCTCTACCGGGAGTACCCCCCGACCCCCCCCCCCCTCCCGAGAAATTTTTTGAAAAGAGACCTTGAAAAACTAGCAGTTTTAGAGGTTATAGACCCACACTTTATATCAGGTATGTAAAAATTAACATGAAAAACATAATTTTTATTTGCACAAATTTTAGCTTGGTTACCAAACTTCCATGTGCACACAAAAAATAAAAAATAAATAAATTGATTATAGGTAAGTAATTTTTTTGGCAAAATTATATCGAAAAAGGCAGGGAATGAAACATAAAACGCTGGAGAACTTCAGTCCTCGTGTTGTAATATTATTTATAACTTATACTTTTAAATTGTAACACAGGATTAAATAATAATACACTCTTTATTTTTTCAATTTACTTTAGAAGTAAACAACCATTTAATAAACACTCACGATGAAATGAAGTACATTTTTGATTAAAGATGAAAATACAAATAAAATATTACCTTGTTAAACATTTTTTGTCTTTTACTGGTGAATGTGAAACAGTGAATAATTCACTTCAATCGAAAAATACTGGTAGCAATCAGTTAAGAAAACACGATTCGTTTCTTACTTCGTCGAAACAGTATGTATGTACTTGATTATGTATTATGGCTATTGACTATGTATTGTTACCGTTACCAAAAGCGGTAAACGAGAGGCAAATACAGAAGGCCCCCGCCCCCCCCCCCCCTCCTTTAATCCGTCCCTGACGCCGACTCGGAAAACATCCGAAAAATACCAGAACTACAGGTTTTCTAGTGATTTCCTCTACTGCGCAAAGTTCACTAACATTTCGTTATTTCGGTTGTCGGTATTGTCATTAATATTCGCAATATCAACTTAGAAAAACACCGAAACAAAATTTTCATGCAGTAGTGCGTTGCGAGCTTTACATTTATTATGTTAGCGTCTATAAATGCAATAAAAAATATCGGTTTATACAGGGTGTCCCCAAAAACGTCCCCCCCTGCTTAAATCGTTAATAATGGTTTACAAAAAAAAAAATCAATCTTAATGTTTTTTTGTAAGGATCTCAAAAATGACACAATTGCGCATTGCGCACGTGCGCAAACGTTCGCAATTCACTTCAACTTCGTTATTTTAAATGTGAACCAGCGCTTTTTATTGCAGATTTGAATTCTACGTGAAATTTCATGAAGCAATGACCTACCATTCGATTTTCTAGGCGCGCGCAAACGGGCGCACTTCCGCTCTAAAACTGCAATAACTGAGATTTTGAAGATACTCAATTGCCACATGTAATACATGATTTTGGAGTTTTTTTTTTTTTTTCGTGCTGAACCTCGTACTCATGTCCATTTATTAATGTTTGCAACACCAACTTGGGAAAACTTCGGAAAACTTACATTTTAGTACGCTTTGTGCTTTGTGGAAATGTGTTAGAAAAGTGAAATTCTGGTCAATTTTTCGGTGTTTTCGCAAGTTGGTATTGCAAATATCAATAAATGAACATCATTACGAGGTGTAGCACGAAAAAATACTTTGAAATCATGCATTACATGTGGCAATTAAGTATCTTCAAAAACTCTGTAATCGCAGTTTTAGAGAGGATTACGCTCTTTTGCGTTAATCATTTATTGATATTTGAAACACCAACTTGGGAAAATACCGGAAAATTGTCCAGGCGTACTAAAATGTAGGTTTTAGCGAATTTTCATAGAAAATTGAGCTATTGCAATGGCTCGGAAAATTTCCAAATAAAAATTTAAATTTTCTTCATTGAAATCCGCTTTGTGGTATTCTGAAACGAATCCTACAGTTTGACACTTTTTCTTATATATATATATGTGTGTGTGTGTGTGTGTGTCCCTTCAGACGATAACCCTCCTTAGAAATGAGATAAAAATTCCGTTCTTGCGCCAAGAAATCAAGCTTTCCTAACGAAAGGACAACTTCGTTGGCCAGCGTTTTTGAGCACATTAAATTGGTCAAATTTCAAAAAAGTGCTGAAAAAATCAATACCTATAATGGCAAAGAACGGCTTGAAATCATCAAATTAATTTTTTTAAACAGAATATTGTTCAAATAAAGTTTATTAATTATAAAATAGAACATTAAAAATTTATGTGCAAAATTATGCTGAAAAATGTACTTAAATTTCATTAAAATGTGCTAAAAAATCGACATAACTCCGAAAAAGTTGAAAATTTATAATCTCTTTTTGAATCGGAGAATATTATTTAGAAAGAGTTGTTTCCCATAAAATTGGTAGTTAGCAATTTCTCTTCCCCCATAGTCCTTAATTTCTAAAACAATGTAACATAATATAGTACGTATATATAATGGACATAATAATGTCCATCATAGTATCAAGCTAGGCAAATAAGAAACCACCACATTTTTGCCATTTGCAATTTGCTTCATTTCTATAGAGAATATTGATACACGAATTGCGATATTGCAACCCGAATTATCTATGAATTATTGTGATCAGTAAGTTGTGGACTTAATTTCATGTTCGATCTATGTTAGAATGTAAAGAACGGCATCTCTGTCCAACCGAAACCTCAATAAAAATACGCACTCGTCTCATATTAGAAGGAGATCTGCATGGGGTCTTACTTGGTATATACGGTCTTCTTTTCCATTCAACGAATTATGCTACAATAGAATCTTTGCTGTTGCTGCTATTTGAAAACAAATCCCCAAATATCCATTCGATTCGAAGGTACAAAAGTAAAGACAATTAAACGAGATTCAAATAAGATTTTTGTAAATAAATAAACTTGTTTGAGGTTAGAAAGCTCTAGATATATCATTAGCCTCCAGTTATGATTGTTATCCCGGGACCGGATAAATTGAAACGCCAGATAGGTTTTAACTAGGGATGGATAACACTATTGTGTTATCTGGAGGAAGACGCTATCCCTCAAATGAATCCCCCATATACGTTTGGTTTTGGGACCAAAATTGTTGACAATTTCCATCTTGAAGTCATCAGAACTATACAAAATGTCCTCGCTTTCATCGCTCATATCACTTCTGAACACGACTCACTTTTAGCGAATTTTCTTAGAAAATAAAGCTATTGCAATGGCTCCAAAAATTTTAAAATAAAAATTTTCAAAAATTTTCTTCATCGAAATCTGTTTTGAGGCATTCTGAAATGATTCCTGGATTTTAACGATTTTTTATATGTATATATATATATATATATATAATTTGTTTTGAATTATTAATAGATAAACGAAGAAAGGAAAAAGATGTTTTTGATATTTCGAATAAATCTTGTTCACAAGTTAGAAGTTGAAAATGAAAATGAAAAAATAATTTATAGATTGTTCGGGTGATGAGATGGCTTGTTGACAGGGAGATGTATGTAGATAATTTCAATCGCTAGGTGGAGATAATTTCAATCGTTAATGTTGAGGCCGGGAGGTACGTTTGCTTTCAAAACCCACTTGTGTGCTTTTTCTGATTGGTGGAGAAGTCGGTCGTTAGAACCTTTTGGCATCTTCTTCAAAACCTTCACCCAGAAATATACATATATATAAGTATATATATGTATGTGTCATTCCAGACGATAACTCTCGATAGAATTGAGATAAATACTTCGTTCTTTCGCCAAAAAATCAAGCATTTCAAAAGAAAGGATAAGTTCGTTGGACAACACTTTTTGAGCACATTAAATTGGTCAAATTTCAAAAAATGTACTTAAAAAATCACTAAAAAAAGGCAAAAAACCGCAAAAAATTAACAAATTTCTATTTTTTAGCAGAATGTTACTCGAAAAAAATTAATCGAACATGAACTAGGACATTTAAAAATTTAAGCACAAAATTGTACTGAAAAATGTACTTAAATTTCATTAAAATAAGCTAAAAATCGATAGGAACACTTGAAAAAATTGTAAAAATCCACAAAATCGTCTGTTCATTGGAATATTACTGACAAAAAGTTAGTTTGCTATAAAATGTATAATAAAATTTTTATTTGTCCCCAAAGTGCTCAAATTTCAACAGAATTTAACATAAATCTAATACGATCATTTATGAAAATTCGCTCAACCGATCATGCTACATGACTGGAACTTTTAACTACCTATTTGTTTAATTTATCGTTCTGGCTTTCGCTTCTGCCTGCGATGATTACCGAAGGATTCACATACTTCCTCAAAATGATTAAATTTGTCACATTTGTGGCATCGCTCTTCATATGCTGGACACTCGCCTCGGGGTGAACATTACTACAGTTAACAACAACCGGACTTACTTTTACGGCGGGTCCTTGGTTTTTGATTGCTTCGCCGTTTCTGTATTTTATTCACCTGCTGCTCCGACGTCGAAACATTTTAGCTGTATCCAGTGTGAGCTTTGCGTCACAAATGAGCTACTTTTTCGTCTCCTCATCACGAATTCCTAACACCAGACGATCCCTGATCATCTCTGATTCTACTGTTTCATATGCACAAGTAGAGCTCAGGTGTCGAAGTCTTGCTAAATATTGATCCACCGTTTCTGTGGGTCCTTGGATAGCTGAACCAAAAGTACACCTTCCGTATACTATATTGACTGTAGGAATATGTATCTACTAAGGTCGTGATTATTTCGCTTACCTGACCCAATCGCGCAGCATCGAGCTTCAGATTCTTAAGGATTTGCGTCGTTTCTCGGCAGAGAAGGCATTTCAACGTAGCCGCTTGAACAGCTGTTTCCTTCTTATCCAAACCTGATGCGGTCGCATAATTTTCCCATTCCTCCTTGAAATACTTCCAATTCTCGCGTGCATTGCCTTCCGTCGTCATTTTCGACGGGAGCGGTACGTTTGAAAACATTTCAAGTTCGTTGTTTACTCTTGGCGATGACTAAGCTAACCGACATAAATCGCTAAGTTTTCTAACAGGCACACGAGTTTAAGAATGCACGGCTTATTATCAAACATGTGACACCATGTATTATATTTTATATCTATTGCAATTATTGCTAGGGAGAAGGAGTTTGAAAAAGGAACTACACCAGTATTTCATAGCTAATCACGGAAGAATCATTTATCATTAGAATACATGCTGTCATAGTGTTCTTGTTGTACTTAACTCATTTATGCCAACACCAATAAAAAAAAAAAAAAAAATAAATAATAAATGAAAATATTATGATTTATTGGAATACTCCCAAAGCTTTTTTTCCGTAACTGGACTGAAATTTGTATCAAACAAAAATACAGTCACGGAAATTGATGACATTGCAATTTATCAATATTACCAACTCCATAAATTCCATTAACATATCATAAAAAAACGATAAAAACTGCAAAAAAGCTAAGAATCCAAAACCTATTTTTGAATAGCAGGTTATTATTTAGAATATGTTTTTTGCCACAAAATTAATAGTTAACAATATCCTTGCGCTCATAAAGCTCTAATTTGAAAACAATTTCACATTATACGCTACGATAATTTACGAAAATTCGCACATGCGATCATGCTGCATGACTGGAACTTTTAGTATCTCCTCATGAAAATCCAATTTATGGACAAAAGGCCTTTTTTTTGTAAAGTCTTTTATTTTAATACTTGCCGAACAATAAATAAAAAAGTTCCCGTCATGCAGCGTGATCCTATGAGCGAATTATCGTACTCTATTATGTTACATTTTTTTTTTTTGAAAATTACTTAAGAACTTTGAGGAAAAAGAAATTGTTAACTTCCAATTTTATGTCAAAAAACTCGTTCTGAATAATATTCTGCAATTCAAAAAGAGATTTTGGATTTAAAATTTGTTTTTTTGCAGTTTTTATAGAATTTTTAGGACATTTTAATGAAATTTAAGTACATTTTTCGGCATAATTTCGTACATAAATTTTTTAATGTTCTATTTTACAGTTAATAAACTTTATTTGAGCTATATTCTGATTTAAAAAAAATATACATTTAACAATCTTGAGCCGTTTTTTGCAATTTTTAGTGATTTTTTCAGCACTTTTTGAAATTTGACCAATTTAGTGAGCTCAAATAATGCTGGCCAACGAACTCGTCCTTTCGTTTGGAATGCTTGATTTTTCGGCGCAAGAACGGAATTTTTATCTCAATCGTAAGGAGGGATATCGTCTGGAAGGACATACATATGAAAAAGTTTCAAACTCTAGTATTAGTTTCAGAATGCCTCAAAGCGGATTTCAATGAAGAAAATTTAAATTTTTGGAGCTAGCAATAGCTTCATTTTCTACGAAACCTCGCTAACTGCAAATAAAAGCTAAAAATCCAAAATGTTTTTGAATCGTAGAATATATTTAGATCAAGTTTTTTTTGCTATAAAGTTGGTAGTTAGCAATTTCTTTTCATACAAAGTCCCAAATTTGCAGACTTATTTAATATAATATACTACGATAATTTACGAAAATTCGCTCATAAGATCATACTGCATGACTGGAACTTCTTTCTAATTTTATTATATCACTGATTTTTTCTCCTTTGAAACTATTCTCAGGTTATTAAAATTTTATAACGGTGCTGCAGGGGGAGGGGGGGGGGGGGGGGGGGGGGGGGGGGGGGTAGCTAAATTAGTTTTGAACTAATTTCCGTGAATTACTATTTCCGTGTCAAACTTTGTTTGATTTATCAATGTTAGAGCAGTTTGTACAAGTGCCCCCTACTTCCAGTAAAATCTTGATTTATTCGTCATTCTAACCAAAATCATGTGCGAACCAGATATAGGGAAGTCTCTTTGATGCATGCATTACCATTGTTTTATCAATATCTCTTTCTCTCTTCCTCCCGCCCACCTCAAACCCCCCCCCCCCCCCCCCCCCTCTCCCCATCACCATTCTCCATCTGTCTGAAAATTATTGAAAAATGTGAATTTATTTGGTATCTAAATTTAGATATATTCCGCCTATGTATCTAAAAACTGATGTTTTTGTAAATCATTATTGCAAATTTTCACATGCCAAAAAGTAAGAGGGGACCTTAAAGTCCTATTTTTGTGCAAATCTGTAAATAAACTCATCAATCAATCAGTCTTCCTCCCTCTCTCAAACTCTACCTCTCTTCCTCCTAAGAGATATCTATTTTCAGCATCTATTTCAGCGAATAAGCCGGCAGGCGGGAGGCTCAATAGCTTAAGACTTCGCTGAGGTGTGAAATAGTGATAACAGTCAAGACGGCGTTAGCGTCGCCTTTTCCCATAAATTTGTGAGCGGATCAAGTTCGTTGCCATCGCTAAGAGCGCAGCTTTGTCTACCAGTAGCAATCACAAAGGATTTTGGAAATATTAAATTACAAATCGCTATTCAGAAGCATAACCTTAACGAACTGAGGGGGAAAACAATGATTGACTTGCAATTACCAAGAAAGTAGAAACAGAGTGTTAGAGGGGTTAATATTCGCCAATACTCAGATGCATCTTTTGATCTGGTAATGAATAAATTCATAGAACCCTTCAGGCAAAATCCCAGAAAATTTCAACAAGTTTGGACGAAAACTGTATAAATTATGTTTGTATCAAAAATGTAACTTTTGCGCGTGTGCAGTGGCTACGTTCGGTCGGTTTTCGAGTTCTCGAATTTTAAATATATTGACCACTTCAATTTTATCCTTTGGGGTTTATTGAATGTTATGTAAAGGGCACATGCATCCATCAGAACCGAACCTCGGTTTCAGGAATCATAGGTGTTATAATGTGATTTTTGATCTAAGTTTTCGGATTCCCAATGATGGATTTTTAAAAATCGTTGTTTTAGTCTAAATGTCTAGAAACTTCAGCCTACAAAATTTGAGAGGGTTAACCATTTGTTTCCTTTGGTCAATTACAAAGATTCTTTAGTGAAAATAATAAACCATAATTGTCAAAAGCTATATTGTTTGCCTTAAAAAATTGGCCAGATCCTTCACGGCTCCTTTCCAAACGGAGTTGAGTTATCGAACGGTTAGGAGGTGAGGCCTTTAATTGACCTACCTGTGGGGGTTGGTGATGGAAAAATCCCTCTAAACGGGCGTTCAAGCGTCTAAAGCGTCAAAAAATACATTTTTTTTTGCACGAATGGAAGAGAGTATTTCCTGGTGCTGAAGTGTCGCGCGTAAATTTGTGCGGACCGCGGTCGGGCATTTTCTGTTGTAATCTCGAGCGGAGTGCGTGGAGGTGAGGACAGGGCTCGGGCTACGCACACAGATATCAGCCGGTTGTCAGTCAACATCCGTCTACCCACTTCTCCTGCATCACCCGCCAGGGCGCCTATTGTTGGCTTCCTCTTCCTCCTCTTCTGATTCACCCGTAAAGTTTTGTATGAATGACCTGTTGCGGAGTGGAAATGATGATTCATTGGGCAATTTCTTTATTTACATATTATTACAAGCAAACCAAATACTATATGAAAATACGAAAGTTTGATATAAGAATATTGAGTGATTTGAGAATGTAAATGTGAATGTCCTCACGGTAAAAAAGTGAATAAATGCATCTAAAGAATGGTGGAAAATGTCCGTATCCGGAAAAGTCTCTACTACGAGATTTTATAGTCCATATATAGCATTTACAGATTTATTTCAACTTTTTACAAATTCATTTAAACCTTTTACAAATTCAATTCAACCTTTTACAAATTCAATTCAACCTTTTACAAATTCAATTCAACCTTTTACAAAGTCATTTCAACTTTCCACTGGAAGGGGTGGATATGGAAAGTAGCTGATTGATTAGGAGGAAAGTTATAATTAGGTGGGTAAGGTAGTATGTACGTAGCTACCTACTTACCCACCGTATGTGGCCTACTACTTATAACTTTCCTCCTAATCAATCAGCTACTTTCCATATCCACCCCTTCCGGTGGAGAGTTGAAATGAATTTGTATAAGGTTGAATTCAATTTGTAAAACGTTGAATTGAATTTGTAAAAGGTTTAAATGAATTTGTAAAAGGTTGAAATGATTCTGGAAAAGGTTGAATTAAATCAGTAAATGCTATATCTAATATATAAAATTCTCGTGTCACAGTTTGAAATGACAGTCCTCCGAAACGGCTTGACCGAACAAGATCGCAGTTTGTGCTTACGTATCTATGAGACTCACGCCAGCAATTTTTCATCCCCCTAAATGTTAGGCAGTCCATCCTAAATTTTTAATTTTAGACAAAATTTTTAATTTCTATTTTAATTAAGTCTGCCAAGTTGGGTGGGCAGTATAACTTCCTCAAGCGAGCGAAGCGAGCAACATCCCCCACAGAAGTTAAACCTACCCTTAGGGATCTACCGTTTGCGAGCGAAGCGAGCATCATTCCCTAAATGTTTCAATTGTAATACATTCCATGTGTACAGCCACACTTTGCGAGCGAAGCGAGCAACATTCCCTATATGCCACACTTTGCGAGCATGATCGTGTGAGCGAATTTTCGTAAATTATCGTACTGTATTATTTTACTTCAGTTTTGAAAATTGAGGACTTTGAGGGAAAAGAAATTGTTAACTACGTATTTTATGGCAAAAAACTCGTTCTAAATAATATTCTGCGTTTCAAAAAAAAAAAAAAAAAAAAGATTTTGGATTTTTAAATTTTTTGTAGTTTTTATCGATTTTTTTGCACATTTTAATGAAATTTAAGTACATTTTTCAGCATAATTTTGTACATGAGTTTTTTAATGTTCTCGTCCTTTCGTTTGGAAAGATTAATTTTTTGGCGCAAGAACGGAATTTTTATCTCAATCCTAAGGAGAGTTATCGTTTGGAAGGACATAAATAAGTTACTTGCGCATATTATGCTGACCCTATGCACATTTCATTCGTAATCAACAGAACCCACGCCCCACTCTCATCGGAGTTTCCCTCCGATGCTCGCCCTCACGAGTTAGCCTGTTCGTAGTTCCCGTAGCGTGTACTTCGGTCTAAACCTCTGACTTATTGTGTTCCAAAATAAATGCCTTTTTTAAAAACCGTTCTCTACAAGATCATACTTTTTTGCGCATAAAAGTTAAGCTTTCCAATCGAAAGGATGAGTTTGTTAGCTAGCACTTTTTTAGTACATTAAATTGCTCGCATTTCAAAAACTATGCTAAAAAAAATGCCTAAAAATAGTTGAATTTCCGGTTTTTTGCAGATTTTATGTAAAAAGAAATTATTAACGATGAAGTCAGGTAGCATGATCGTGTGAATCGTGAATTTTCGTAAATTATCGTATTATATATTTTACTTTTTTATGAAATTTGAGTTCTTTGAGTTCAAGGAAATGGTTAACTACCAGTGTTATGGCAAACAACTAGATCTAAATATTTTTCTGAGAGAAAAAAAAATAATTTTTTAGAATTCTAGCTATTTGTTGTAGTTTCACCGATTTTTCATCTCAAACTGAACTGAAATTCAAGTACAGTTTTCAGCATCATTTTGTGCCCCATTTTTTAATGTCCTAGTTCATCGTTGATAAACGTTTTTAACTAAGTTTCTATTGAAAAACAGAAATTTCTCCATTTTTAGCCGTTTTTAGCTATTTATATTGATTATTATGAGCACATTTTTTGAAATTTTACCAATTTAAGGTACTAAAACAAAAGTTTGTAGTTTGAACTTTTTGCGCGCACGTGTGCGTGTGTGTGTGGTGCGCGCGCGCGTGTTTGCGTACTTGCGTGTTTGCGTGCGTGCTTGCGTGTGTGTGTGTGTGTGTTTCAATAATGTTGGTTTGAAATTTTTTAGAGCCATTGCAATAGCTACATTTTCTACGAAAATTCGCCAATTGGAAGAAAAGCCAAAAATACAAATCTTTTTTTAATCGTTGGATTTAATTTAATACGTGTTTTTTGCAATAAAGTTGGTAGTTAACAATGTCTTTGCACCCAAAGTTCTCAAAATTTGAAACAATGTAACATAATATAATACGATAATTGACGAAAATTCGCTCACCACCCGATCACGTTGCATCAAAGGGAACTTTTGTATACCCGTTCTGATTTTCAATAATTTTTTTCCATTTTTATGAGATAAGTTTTGTGTTGTCTCATCAAACAATATTTTATGAGCGGCCTCGCAATTGTCAAAAAACTTACCCTTAGTTTCCAGTGTTGGGGGGGGGGATAAAGGAGAAAATGCTGTCTTCCGTGGAAAATGCCGAAGCTCGTGATGATGAAAATCAGAGGTAAAAACTGATAACGCTGGGATAAGGGGTTTCAGAATTTATAGCCCCCGTTGGTCTTCGGAATGGAGGCGAACAAGGGTCAAGGAGAACGTTGTCCACAATGATATAGATCCAAGCGCCCGAATCCTCTTGATGCTGACCCTAGAACTACACGGAAAGCCATAACACGGATTTAAAGTTTGCTCTCCCGCACAGGCCAATACCCAGGCCCTGCAGTTCAAGTAATAGGGGGTCATTTAAAAACCGATCTACCTAGATGATTTCTCAATGTTTATGTAGAATTCTACTATTCGTTCGTGAATTTAAAAGGAAAATTTACTTGACCTGAAAGATCATGCGGATCGGGATAAAAATGTAAATAGGTAAATGAAATAAGATCTTATGAGTGTAGGGATGGTTGGATGTATAGTTATCGGTAGTGACCAGATATCGTTACCGTTAAGCTCAATGGGTCTGCTGAAATCTTTATGGAGCGAACCTGGCGGGTCGAGGCAAGTATTATAGAAATCTCTAGCTGATAGTGATATCCGAGCTATAAGGAGTGGCGAAAAATATTATCAAAGTCATGGCCACGACCAAGTAAACCAGGGACCTTGGGATTCTTTTGGATGAAAAGCTCTCTTCTGACAATCATGTAATCGCAGTTTCACCGAAGGCACTCAAAACACAGGTTTTGAGATATACCCGTGATTTCACTTCAGTGGACTCTATAGTAATCCTATATAAATCGCTTGCCATCATGGATTTCGCTAGCCCAGTATGGTCCCCGTTTTATGGAGTACGTAAGGGTTGTTTGGAGAGATTTCAGCGGAAATTTCTTCGATATGCAACTACATTTAAATTACAAATACCACCTGATGAAATTGATTATGCTCAGCTCTTAGCGATTTGTGGCCTCCCAACGTATGAGGACCGTTTGTTGATGGCGGAAATAATTTTCTTGCACAAACTGGTAAATGGTATCTTGGAATGTTCGTCTCTCCTCGCTTAGGTTAATCTCAATGTACCATTCTATGCTACACGCCTCAATTCATTCTCCCACGTCTCCTTCAACGTCTATAACTACCCGCAGCATCATCCATTACACCGCATGTCACGAGAAGCTAACGATTTTATACAAGCCACTAATTTGACATTTTTGCTGAACCTTTGTCAAGCCTCAAACACTATTTTTAACTTACCAGTGCTAGTGATTTATAATTTTTTAAATTGATTTACATTTTTCTTTTCTGTTTCAATTATTCTTAATCTGTACTATCTAACCACAAGTTAACAATTAGGTTTTTTAATGTTGTTGTAAATTGGCTTTTGCCGTACTGATAAATAAATGAATAAATAAATAATTAAATATATAAGAAACTTTTCTGGGATGGGTTTTTGGGTCCCAAGCACGCAAGGCTGTTGGCTCGTACTTTCCTGAGAGTATTGCTTTTAATCAAAGAGATTCAACCCTCTTTTGAGGGATGCGAGGGCCTTGGTTCGCTTTGAATAGACCTCATTGGGGATTTGTACCTCATTGAGTTCAAATCTGTGACGGGTGAGCGGGGAGAACTCAGATTATGTGGGATGAGCTTTCTCCTCACATAGCCTCATGATCATTTGTAATTTTGTCACATTCTTTCATAATAAGAAACTCTCGATCTCTTCTTTAAGCCGTTAGTTGAGGATATTCTCCATCAGTTTTAGACGAAGGTGAATAATCGCTAAATCGGATTTGTAATTTATATATCGGTAAAATGATGTTGAAGGAAAAAAGAGCATCAATTTTCACCTTATGTTCTTCTTGCTTTTTCTTTACCTAAATAGTGATAAATTATATATCAGTTAAATTATTTAGTGTAAATTATTATATACACTACTATTATCGTCATATGGATGAATAAGTAAGTTCCTACATATTGAGGTTAATGGTGCAAACAAAAAAGTATTTCAACATCTCTTAAAATGTGTATAAAAATTGCTTTAATGGAGAGAAAATAAGTGTAACAAATAGATGATACACACAGGTCCCATTTTGACAGGGTGCTGAACAAGGATTTTATATCGAATATGCATCCCTATCCATGTCTGCATGACTAGAAATTAACTAGGTATCTATGTCTGTATGGTGTTTTCTCGATGTTTCCGGTTTTTTATCCCATACCACCTGGCAAACCTGGTTTGGAGCGGTACAAGTGCCACGGTGTCACTCAAGCATCTCGACAGGAGAACTTGGTTAGGAAATTATCTCTTAGGAAATTATCTCTCGTCCCTAACTGTCCTCCTCCATCATATTCAACTTGCTTGATCTTTAGGGTTGGAATCGGATAAGCCTGTGCTGTAGTCCGAGAGAGAGCGACAGTAGATTTAAACTGGAACCATTGTTCTGTCATACGAATATCTTACAAGTACACCCACTAGAGTCCAGAACGCGACGTCTGCTTAGCCGTATCGGGGAATTTTACAACATTAAAATTTGTAAAATTCGTGAAAATTGACTCAAAATTAACCGGAAGAATATAACCGGGAGACTGGGGTCATTAGTAAAAGAGTTAAATACTGAATAAAAATATGTGCCTACCGAGTTCGGGGGATTTCTAATCATTAAACCAAGGACTTTTGTTTTGAAGATTTTCCTCACCTCCCTACATTGAATTCTTTTTATTCTATGGTCCAAAAATGCAAGAATTCAAGAGACACTGCACACAATGGAGGCAGGATTTTACTCATAAACACCATACGCATTATTGATTTGACGCAACTGTTCCAAATTTCAACATCGAATTTTGGACTTGCACTATTTGTTCTGCATGAGTTCGCCAGGTGATATTACTTTGCCTCCGTCTTGTAGTCCAAAACCAAAGTTTCAAAAATGGCGTTTTCAAGACAAAACCCTCAGAAGTTTTTTTCCCCAATATTTCCTTATTAGGTTTGGTGTTTTGAGGGTAGAGAATTTTTCATAGCTTTCTCAAATAACAGGTCTGAACTAAGACTTTCAACTAGCAGACAATGTGTGTCTCTCCACACAAATTTTCACATCTACTTCGATTTTAACATAATTGACGCAAACAACACCTCCAAATATAACTGGTAAGAATAGGTACCACTTTCAATAACCTAACAATAAATATTATCTAATCATGCATATAACTAAACAACTAATAATCAACCGGTTATCACTGAGATGTTGAAGGGGGCCCAAAAAACTTATATTTAAACATGAACCAATCAAAAATAAGGTAAATATGTATACTAAAACCCAAATCAACAAGTACCTATTAGATTAGCTATGACTAAGTTGAGTAAGCATGTAAAATAATTGAAGCTCTGAAGAGGCCAAAAGACGGCGAAAGCGCTCAGCCCATGAATAATCCACATTATTTAAGAAAACACCAAACCCACGAAGGACAAGGCAAAAATCCATAACTAGCAACATGTTTTTTGATGTGCTAAATCCGATTTTGAGGTTCACCCCTTGATCCGAGTGTGGCGTATGTTCAAAAATTGCAAAAAATAGCATAACTTTCCAACTTTTTTCAGTTCTTTACTTATATCCTGAAAAGTAAGCAATTTTTGAAAATGACCATTATTATGAGATTTAATGTAGATGAAATTCTATACAAAATGCACTAGTTCACTTTGAAATTTGCACCACTAGAATTGGCGCGAGAAAAATTTGAAGATTCACCACAAACCGCACAAAAAGACGTTTTTTCAACAAGCTGTGCGTGGGTGTGCATTTATGTATGTATGTGTCTTTCCAGACGATAAAATATCCGTTTTTTTACTTCAACTTCTTGCGTTTTCTATGAACTTCCAGAGTTTTGCTTCCTCTCTACGGATGGTGGGGAAGCTGTGTTCGTGACTGAAGTCGGAAAAATGTTTGTACTCCGAAATCAAAAATTTTCAATCTTTGGTTTTCAGAGCTTGCGGATCAATTTTGGCTCCGTGTCCGTCTGTCTGTCGTAAATCCTTGTCACGCCCAAAACTATCCCAAGTCTCAGTCCAATTCAGGTTAAACTTTCAGGGATTGTGCGGGTTAGCGCCTAGACGGTCCTGTATAATTTTCAAAGCCGCCGAATCAACAGTAGCCTGTGCGCATGCGCGAACGTGAATTTTTCATAACGTCGATTTCTTATCATCTGTTGGTCCGATTTCGTTCAAACTCGGTAGGTGATAGGTATATGTGCTAGAAAAATGCCCTATAAATTATATCGCGATCGGTTGAAACTAATATGGATTGATACAGGCAAAACACCGAATCTTTAGGAACGATTTTGATGAAATTTTCAGCGATTATGCGGGATAGGTTCTAGACGGTCCCCTATAACTTTCATTGCCGTCACATAAACAGTAGTATGTGCGCATGCGCAAACGTTTATTTATTATAACGTCGATTTCGTATCATCTATTATTCCGATTTCTTTCAAACTCGGAGAATAGATAGATATATGTTCTTGGAAAGCTCCCTATGAATTATATCGCGATTGGTGGAGTAATAAGTATAGCGTATGCGCAAAACTAAAATTGATCAACACAGACAAAACTCCGAGACTAATGATTTTTATGAAATTTTCAAGTATTGTGCGGCTTAGCTCCTATACGTTCCCCTATAAATATAATTGCCTTTGGAGTAATTGTAGTCTGTGCACATGCGCAAACGTTAATTTCCTATAACGTCAACTTATCAATCATTTCGACTTGTACTTTGTTCTTCAACTAATTCTATATGTCCATGTTACATTGTGTGAGGAAGCTATACTGCCCACCTAACTTGGTACGTTTCTTTATCGTATTGGTAAGGGTAAAACAGGCGGTAATATTTTTGCGAACTGATAGGTATCTAAGTAAAACCTTTTATCACGACCTTTGAGGTGGTATTTTTCAATAATTATTGTATAATTTTATTCGTATGGTGTTAGTGTACCTACAGTTTTTGGCTCCTGTGTCCTAGTAACGCTTGACTCTTGATTTTGTTGTGATAACGCACGGATTCCGGAATCCAACAGTTGGGGTGGGTTAACCCACCGATCAGCAACTTTTTCAGCGCCCGCCATCTTGACAAGTTGTGTACCTAACCCTGTTTTCCCGTTTGTTTTTTCATAACACGACCCCCCCCATATTTCCGTAATCATTTATTTCCTATTCCGTCGTGACAAGACGAAAAGTTTCTGTCATGCAGCATGATCATATGAGCGAATATTTGTGAATTACCGTAATGTATAATGTTAAATTGTTTTGAAATTTGAGCGTTTTGAGTGCAAGGAAATTGTTAACTATAATTTTTATGTCAAAACACGTATTCTAAACAATAATCTCCTATTCAAATACAGGCTTTAAATTTTTAGCTTTTTTTGCAGTTTTATCAATTTTTTAAGCAAATTTTAATGAAATTTAAGTACATTTTCCTGCATAATTTTATAGACACATTTTCGGATGTTTATTTTTTATTTTTATTGTTATTAAACTTTATTTCAACAATAGTCTACCAAACAATATAAATTCAACGATTTTTAGCAGTTTTACCCATTTTTAGTGATTTTTTGAGTTATTTTGAAATGTGACCAATTTAATGTGCTCAAAAAGTGCCAGCCAACGAACTTATCCTTTCGCTTGGAAAGCTTGATTTTTTGGCGCAAGAACGGAATTTTTATCTCAATCCTATGGAGAGTTATAGTCTAGAATGATATATATATATATATATATATATATATAGTGTTAACACTTTTGGTTACTTAACTCCTACGGGACGATTCAACAACTAATTTTCAACAAAATGTGCCCCATAGACTTTTTTTTAGAGGCATTATTTTTGAGTTATTCACGATTTAAGATTTTTTCGTGTTTTCAACCTTACATAACGAAATTGGCTATTACTCCCTTTCATATTGAGTAAATACGAATTTGAGGATACCTTTGAAAAGAGCGTTAAATTCCCTTTCGGATAGGCTACCCAACGTGTGAAAATATTTGGATTTAGTAGTCACAAATTCACACCAAAGTGGAAAAATTGTCGAAACTAGAAAATCTAATATTTTTTTAACCGCAGGACGGCATACAATAATCCCATTAATTCCCGCGCACGTTACGGGAAAAACTTGGCCCAAGTCTCACCTTCCCAACGGTATAATAAATTTTTATTTTACATTGCAAATTAAAGGAGTAAAGTATGTTTCTATGTTGAAAAACATGGTTTTTTTCTATGAAATCGTGGGTTTTCGTGAAAAATAACCCTCCGAAAAAATTTGAGTTTGGGGCCGGTTTCTACGTATTTTTTCACGCTGTATCGAATGGCAACACTTGCGGATCTCCCCAACTCCGTTATAACAGAGTTTTACACTTTAACTAACTAGTTTTACCCTCAAAAACACTTCAAATTGAGCATAAAAAATGAACTGAAAAATTCGTGAGAAAATTCGCCAAAATGAATTTGTCTTCGCAAAACGATGTTTTCGTGGAGTTAGATCGTGAAAATTTTTCGAATGAGGGAAAGAGTGGACCACCAAACTTCGAAACTAAGGAATGTTGGGAGTCGAACAGAGGAAGGGGCGAAAGTATGCTAAACCTGCACAACATAGCGGTCTTGATAGTTGAGTAGACCTTCTGCGCCGTATGATGGCCGCAGCCAAGCTGACTAACCCGAACAACCGAACATCAAATAGAATAGGTACTACAGCCAGAAACATTTCAATATCACAACTACTACATTATAAAGTCACTGACCGAATTTATAAAAACACACCTAACAAACTAAATTTCTTATCATGCAAATTCCTGGTAACTTATATAGATATACAATTAAATTATCTAAGCGGTAAAGGTAAAGGTATAGGTATTATAAAGGTAAAGGTCTATCATATTCGTATCGTATTACAAAGCGATAAAGGTAAAGGTATTATCTAAGCGAAAATACCTTCCACTCACCCGCTGCGTTTGTATTAGCCTATGACATTAGTGTGGAATCCCTTTTCAAACAAAGGAAACAAAGGACAGTAGAAGAAATGACCAAAATACAAGATTTTCAACAAGAGACAGCAGTTCTGCTGCTATCAGCAACAAACTCGGTAGAAAACTGTCGGAGTTATCCGTGTGCCGATGATTTAACGTTTCGAATCTTCGTTAGCGAGGAAGTTGAGTGAATGATGTTGAAATCGATTTATTCCATTCAACGTAGCGTATCGTACGGAATCGTAACTGTAAATTCTGCTCACATTAATTTAACAATTTATTGTCTTTATTGTTATAAATTTATATTCTTGTACATCATTAATTACATTTTTTGTATGTTTTCTGAGTCTGAGGTATATATAGGTATATATACATTAATATTATTATTTATCTTATATTTATTAATATAATACTAAATCTTTAAAAATTAATCTCAATCTTTTTTATTTTTGTACATAAAATTCATTTTATTTCATTGAAAGACCGTCGTATTCATTTATTTATTTAAGTTAATACCTTCTTGACAAGATTATTAAATATAAGATCACAGGGTATGTCGTCTCCATAACGTTGACTACGAATTATGTTCGTTATGACCAGCTTAATTATCACTCGAAATGTAATAATTCGCTTATTGGTCGAATTTCAGAATGTTGAATGGTTAGTGAAGTCTGCCTGGTTCTGTGGCTGTGGTGCGTCCGCAGATCATTGTAACGAGCTGAATTTCCACAGTTTTCCTCTGATTTTGATGCAATTTTCAGGGAATGCGCTGGTTAGGCAGTAGATTGTCCTATCAGTTTCCTTGTGGCCAAATCATTACTTCACTCTGCGCATATGCAAAGGTAAACTCCATCGAGCATAATTTTCACACGCCCTAGTCGCCTGATGTTGAACAAATTTGGAGTATAGTTGGGAGAAGACGAGTTGATAAACCCATAACAATTTCAATATGATAGTTTCAATAGTAGCAGCTGCGCATACGCGAATGTGTAATCCTTGTAACAAGCTTAACTTCCACAGTTTTCATATGATCTTAATGAAATTTTCAGAGAATTTACGGCTTAGGTGGTAGATGTTCCCAACCAATTTCAGTGTTCTCAAATCATGAATTTTTCTGCGCATACGCAAACGTAAACTTCTCCAAGCATCATTGTCTCGGTTTCTAATTAACCGATTTCGAGTTTTACGCTACATCTTGATTTACTAATTTTCAGAAATGGATTTTTCAAAGATCATTTTAATTATTTCATTGTTCTATATTTTGTTCTATACATTCATGTTACGGATGTGTGGAAGCTATGTGCACATCCAAGTTGGCAGATGTTTTATACTTTGTTAGTTAATCGTTATTGTAAAGTTTTTATCCTACCAGGGAACCAATAAAAATCGAATGTTTATTGTTTAAGTTTTCAGGCTAGTCCGCGGATCCCTAAGCCACACTTTGGGAAACGCTGATGTACTTCGTGTTTTAACAAATATATTATAAGATTTGATTTGATTCAAAACCTGCAGCAGTTTGATTCCTCAAACAACCCATTTGAGGTAGTAATCTACCGCCGCGCAATCCGTCATCTGAGGTTGCGGCTACGCACCGAAATACGGAACATGATCCCGCGATGTGGGCGGGCGATATCATGTCGGCTACTGCGATACGAGGAGCAACGTAGTAGTTTGTGCTCAATCACAGGGTGGGAAGCATTCGGTCGGTTAACAGTTGATGTTGAGGGAGCTGGTCGGGGCCATCTTGATTAGCAGGGAGACAGACAGCCCAACAGTGGGGTAGGGGGTTGGAGGGAGCATCTGATAGTGGAGTGACAACGTGTCACCAGCTGTGGCCTCTCATTGGTCACAGTCTCGCATTTCACACCGACTCACTTCCCTTCCCAAGTTGGAGTAAGTGATTCGACCTGCATTCTGCCAAACCAGAAGTGAGGAGCTGACAAGCGCTTCCCGGACCGTAAATAGCCGTCAAATCCGAGAGCCCTATTAATGTACATCCCTCGAATCGGCATCACGCTATTGGTCACAACACACTGAACAATTTTGGTATATTTCCAAAAATAAAAAATTGTAACCGACCATTCGTAGCGTCCGCCAAACGTATCGTCGTCCGGAGCTTTTTTCTAAAACTACTCGCCCAAAGTTCATGAAACGTCAATAAAAAATCACACATAGTGTTTATTTGGGAATGAGTTCTCGGCATCACTTTCTATCAACCCTAAAGAATATAAATGAAAGAAATAGTTATGAACAAATCAAGATCTCGAAAAAACTTTTAAAATAACAAAACCATTTTTCTAATTGACTAATTTTGGTTTGATATTTTCAATAATAAACATTTATCATCGAAAAAAAAAAAATTAAAAAAAAAAAAAAAAAAAAAAAAAAACCACTCCTCAATTTGTTGGTTTACGTTTCAAGATGCTTCGAGTCCCAAAAACAAATAAAAATTAATTAAAAAAAAAAAAAATGTCCGTACGCCGCCGCACATTTGTCTATTTTGGACAAAAGTCTGTTTTCTATCTATTCTTATAGGAAAATTTCACGCTGATTCCAAATATACCCCATGTTCTTATAGCTAATATTCGAGTTTCAATTATTTTTTGTAAAAAATGCTTAAAAAACACGTTTTAACATATTTCTTCATCTAAAGCCCAACGATATTGCTTTAAAAAAAAAGCCCTACAGTAAATTGGAGAAAACTAAATGTTACGTCAATGGGACCAGCTCTGTAGGTGCATAACGAAGTGTAGTATAGGGAGTTAAACTTCATTAAACCGTATTTTCACCTGAATGAATTTAAAAATAAATTTACATAGCTATTCTTATAGGAAATTTCACGCTGATTAAGAATATACCACTTATTATAAGGGCATCAGAACGCATCAAAACCACTTTTCCTGCAAAAAACCACTTTTTTTCAACCAAAATTCAGACAAAAAAATGGTACCAAAACAGTGCTGGTCCATGCTGGGCTATGAATTTGATCTTGCAGTTTAGTTTAGATCATGGTGAATGTAATCCAACCGGAGTTAGGTATGCCTAGCTGCGACCGACCGTTTAACGCATTTTATAATGCAAACAGGTTGCAGAATTATTAATTTTGGTAATCTAACTGAATCAGTATTTCAATTTTATTGAAAAAATTATCATTTCATAATGCAAATTGAATATCAAGTATATATGTTAGTAGAAGTACGTTATGAAGGTATATGAAGAAACTCAAGACACGTGCATAGTGCTGTCTTCTTCGCGATCCTCTGTTTCATTTTCTTCGTCGTGGTCATAATGGAGGTTTTTAGCTTCAACCTCCAATTCAATTCTGGAATTCATTTCGATACCGATAGATTATCTCACGGAGGAAGCTCAATAAAATTGGAACTACGATTTTAAACGTTTTAGACTACTAGATAATTCAAGAGAAACCTGCCGGTCAATGACAAATGAGGGTCTAGACCATAATTAACTTATTTTTTTCGGATCCACTGATCAGCAACCTGAGATCTCAGTCAGTGGACCAAACCTACATCAGAGTTGGAGGTTGAAGCTAAAAACCACCTTTTTGACCACGACGGAGAAAATGAAACAGAGGTTTCTTGAATTTCTTCATATACGTTCATGACGTACTTACATATACACCTACTGTTTAATTTGTATGATGAAATAATAATTTTTTCAATAAAATTGAAATATTGATTCAGTTAGATCAACATTAATATTCTGCAACCTATACAATGCGGTAATGGTCATACCTAACTCCGGTTGGATCACATTCACCATGATCTAAACTAAACCGCAAGATCCAATTCATAGCCTAGCATGGACCAGCACAGTTTTGGCCCCTTTTTTTTTTTTTTTTTTTTCAGAAAAAGTGGTTTAGTTGCATCCTCATTTCCTTAATATGTGGTATATTCTTGATCAGCGTGACATTATCTATAAGAAAGGATATTTGAATTTATGTTTAAAAATATTCAAGTGAAAATAGGATTTAATGAAGTTTAACTACCTATGCCAGACTTAGTTACACACCTATAGAGCTGGCAATGGTCCCATTCGATGCAAAATTTCATTTTCTTCAAGTTTACTGTTGGGTTTTTTTTGCCAAGCTCTATCGTTGGGCTTTAAATGGTAAAATATGTTTTTCAAACATTTTTAGAAAAGAAAAAAAAAGAGTGAAACTTGAATATTAAGTATAGGAATATGGGGTTCGGAATCAGCGTGAAATTTCCTAAACGAATAGATAGAAAACAGAGTTTTGTCCAAAATTTCCTATTTTTGGACCACTGTGCGCCGTACGCCGCACTGTTTGGTGCCCAGGTGGGATGAAACCCGAAAATGCACTGTCCTCCAATATTGATGTTTGGATTATTTTTCTACTCCTAAATACGCCTGGATTACGAATCCATATCGTTTTATCGAATCAATTTTCATGTAGGTCCTTCATAACCACCGGATAACCACTACTTTTTCCAACGATTTTTGGTAAAGTCCAAAATCAAAATAAGGTACCTAAATCCAAAAGGTCGCAGGTTTCTGAGAAGTTGCAATATATGTTTAAAGGAGGAGATTCGCCACTAATTAGACATATTGCATAATTAGGCATACTGCCATAAAATGATGATATCTGTATTTAGTTCGAAATTTCATGTATGGACGTTTTGAATGTTGACAACGCACTGTGCTGTGCCTGGTATGAAGCCAATGTACAGGTGCTCGATACAACTTTTCAGGAGGTTTCCAATTCCAGATACGTCCTGATCTGGTCACAGATAAATTTTAATTCTGAGGAGGCAGGAGGCGATACAGCGAAACATAGAGTACATACAGCAACAAATTGATGGAAACACACTAAACTTACTAAGTAGTCGTTCATTTATGGTGAACACTATTCTGGTCAAACAGAATCCGTCTTGTCAGTTCAACACAATGAGAGTCCTTCTCATCTCGCTTCCGACATCTAGGGATATCTAGCTTTAATCTAACCAAAATTAGCCATACACACACACACAAAAAAAAGTTCCAGTCATGTAGCATGATCGTATGAGCGAATTTTCGTAAATTATCGTACTACTTATATTATGTTACATTGTTTTGAAAATTAAGGACTTTGAGGGAAAAGAAATTGTAACTACCAATTTTAAGGGTAAACACTTGTTTCAAATTATATTCTGCGATTCAAAAATAGATATTAGATTTTTAACTTTTTTGCAAGTTTTATCTATTTTTTAGCACATTTTAATTAAATTGAAGTAATTCTTTGGCATAATTTTGTACATAAATTTTTAATGTTTTATCTACTTTATTTGAGCAATATTCTGCTAAAAAAATATAAATTTTACGATTTTTAGCCGTTTTTTGCTATTTTTAGTGATTTTTTCAGTACTATTTTTGAAATTTGACCGATTTAGTGAGCTCAAAAATGCTGGCCAACGAGCTCGTCCTTTCGTTTAGAGAGCAATTTTTTTGGCGCAAGAAAGGAATTTTTATCTCAATCCTAAGGAGAGTTATCGTCTGGAAGGATATATATATATATATATATCCTCGCCGGATCTTTTCTCTTTTCTACTGCGTAGAAAACGAGGATAATTTGCTATGCAATTCTTAGCCTGAAAAAATTTGTATATAAAAAAACCCGGTGAAGCTAGGTAAGCGATGCTTATTTCTGTTCTAGAACCAAAAATTTCAACCATGTATCATGTTTTCTCCTCGATTCCAAGCGGTTGCAATCATGTTCCCAATATCAATTATTGAGAATGATCACCTGTGTGTAAACAATTATTTATATAACCATGCTCATAACTCAGTTTGTTGGACACGCACTTCGCAGTAGTTAACATAATATTGTTGGATAAATCGAGAGCTTTCGAACGAATGGTCAACGAATTTTGTGGGATGAAAAACGACGAAGTACCATTTCCCTATATATATATATATATATATATATATATATATATATATATATGTAATATATAAAATTCTCGTGTCACAGTTTTCGTTGCCATACTCCTCCGAAACGGCTTGACCGATTTTGATGAAATTTTTTGTGCTTATCCGGTATCTATGAGAATCGGCCAACATCTATTTTTCATCCCCCTAAATGTTAGGGGTAGTCCACCCCTAAATTTTTTTTATATTTTTTAGACAAAATTTAGTGGTTCCACGTAGTTTTATAAGATTTAATTTGTTTGTAAGAATTCCCAACTGAAAAAAACGTCTGCCAAGTTGGGTGGGCAGTATAACTTCTTCAAGCGAGCGAAGCGAGCAGCATCCCCTACAGAAGTTAAACCTACCCTTAGAGATCTACCGTTTGCGAGCGAAGCGAGTAACATCCCCTACACACGTTAAACCTACCCTTAGGGATCTACCGTTTGCGAGCAAAGCGAGCAACATTCCCTACATGCCACACTTTGCGAGCGAAGCGAGCAAAATTCCCCACATGCCACATTTTGCGAGCGAAGCGAGCAATTTAATGGGGGGTCCGGGGGGCTTGCCCCCCGGCTGGACGTGGAGGCGAGCGTAGCGAGCCGGAGCGGCTAGTATATATATGAAAAAGTGTTAAACTAGGATTCGTTTCAGAATGCCTCAAAATGGATTTAAATAAAGAACATTTTCGGAAATTTATATCTTGAAAATTTTGGAGCCATTGCAATAGCTTCATTTTCTATGAAAATTCGCTAAAACCTAGCCAAAAACGTAATGTACAAACTTATTTGATCATATCGTTCGCAAAAAGTACAGTCTGAAAATCGGTCCGCCTATTCCGGATAACAACGGAATTGAGTTATCGTCATTTCTAAATGCACGTTCTTGACTTTCGGAAGCGAACTAGGGACATCTTTCTTCAATCTAACCAAATTTAGTCACACATTAAAATTCTATCGAAATGATTCAAACTCTACATTTGGTGTTTAATGCTTAGATCACAATATCCTCGGCGATCCTATTGTTCCTCCATTGCGAACAGCAGATCAAGTAGTTAAGACAACGGGCTAATGAGCAGATTCAAAGCTGTTAGGGGGCGATGTTGACCTCCGAAATGAACCCGCAAGGCGTGACATTTATGCGAATACATCCTTTGAGAACAACAATGCGCATTGTGTCCACACACGGTAACATGATGTACAGCGTCCCGCCCTTCCCGCTGGTTGGGTCGACACGCTACGACGATTTTCCGGTAATTCAGCCGAATGTTCGCCCGCTGGCTCCATTATCAGCTGAGCTGGCGGCTTCCTCGTCCTTTTAAGCCCCCGAGAGATTCCTAGGGTCGGATTCCATTTCCCCTCACCGCCGCAGATTCCAATACCAGCCCTCACACGTCAGAAGGCTTAGTCTCAGAACAGGCATCCACAATGACGTCTACTTGATGCATTCTGCACTCCTCGAACCAAACATACTGGCATCCCACGTCAAAGTTTGAACTTAAAAAAATAGAAGTTTTCCAAAATTATTTATTTTTGGGGGTGCCTCTCGGTGAGAGAAAAATTCAAAGTTTCAGGCCCATTCATTAAGGGCTACTTCCACCAACGAGAGTATTGCAAAACAGGATCTAGATAACAACCTCGAGTAACTTCCGAGTTACTGTCCTCAGACCGAAATTTAGTGAACAACTACATATAAAAGGGGGATGCAGTATTTTTCGCCTGCCACACATCGCCATCCCGATATTACAATGAAAGCTGCCGAGTACTGGCAATGTTTAGATGGGTTAACTTAATCATTTTAGGCTGACCACTTGAAAAATGTAGATTGCTTTTTTTTTTTTTTTTTTTTTCTTTTTTTTTGTAGGAAACTTCTCTCATTATCAAGTCTACCACAAAATGATTGCCCCTTGGATAGCGATCAAAATCCTTCGCTTTCATTTCGCTTCAGCGTCTACAAGGCAGCAGAAGCTTTGTTTTCACTTACGAAATAATTTTTTTTTTTTTGCTCCAAAATATGAACTTCCACTCGCATTTTGCGTTTCATGGCCTCGTGAAATAATTTGGCTTCGTGTCTGTCCGTCTGTCTGTCCAGATTTCCTTGTAACAGCCATAACTTCCACAATTTCGATTGGATTTTAATGACATTTTCAGGAATAGTGTGGGTTTAGCCCTAGATAGACCCCTATTAGTCTCATCATGATTGAATCAGTGGTACGTTCTAGGCATGCGCGAACGTGATTTTCCTTGCTAGATGAGCTCTACCGAAACAAGCAAGGTGGAAAATATCAGTGGGTCCAGAAGTTGTGGAGGAAGCATCCGGCTTGTCTAGCTGTAGAGGTAATTGATGGGAGCTGGGGATGAACAAGTTTTACCCCCTCTCAAGACGTTTGTGGACTATCGGGAGGCACTCTTGAGTGCTCCCAGCCCCACCTCGCGTGAGCCGGTGGTGCCCCCAGATTCCACTAGGGATTTATTGCGCAGCGTTATGTGCACACTGTTGCTCCATGATGAGGCACATAAGAGCTGTGTCAAAAACTTCACTTCTGCTGGACCTGATGGTGTTTCTGCCCGAAGCTGGAATAAAGCCCCAAGCTGCTCATCCTCAACCTTTTACTTCTGTTGGAAAGACCTCCAAAAGCGTTGACCCATACCTGGACCATCTTCATCCCTAAGAAAGGAGGAAGTGGGCCTGGAGGCTACCGCCTGATTTCAATATCGTCGGTAGTTTTCTGCCACTTTCAAAAGATTCTGGCATTTCCAAGTGGCTGGTGACATAGGTGACGTCCAGAGAGCATTTCGTCCACACATCAGGCGAGCAAGAGTTTTCAATGAAGAATTTACTCTATTCATGTTTAATATTCTGCCACAATCAGGAGTTTGTTGCAATTTTTATGGATGGTTAGACAGTTATCACTTTCCTACTCGCCCGGGAAGTAAATACAGAAAGTCATACAATCAGCGATCATCGGTCTCTTAATGACAGCCACATGAAGAAACTTCTGGACTAATGGAGTCCTATACTTGAATACCAAACAATACAGTAACAACCCATTCTTTCTTAAGATGTGATCCATCATGATAGCATCAATGTAAAATGAATACAAGTAAGGAAAGTAGTATGAAGCCTCGCACTAATTTTTATTTTTTTTAAATTTGTTTATCGAGTCTACGCATCTTGAAACGTGAACCAACGAAGTGGTTAGGGAGGGTTAAGTTTTTTTTTATTTTTCTTGTTCGATTGCCTCGGTTCATTTTTAAAAATAATAAACGAGGAACTAATAGCCGCCTACATACACAGCGGTCAGGAACTAGACAAAAGTTCGGCTGCGATGCCGACGAAAACCCATGGTGAAAAACGATACTTGTAAGTACCAGAAAACCAAAAATTCAAACCCCAAAATCAAAGCGGTGCATCTCCAAAAACGGCGCATGAATTGAGAATGTATCGGTTACAACATTTTTTGACGTTCGATTATGACCCAAGCACAACGATAGGGTGGTTCAAAAAAAAAAAAGTTCTGGGATTTTTTGTCCCCATTGTTTTTTTGCTTCCTCGGTATGTCAGGATGGCACTCCTAAATTTTTAGCAAAAAATATTAATCCTAATCACTTTACCTGGGTCGATTTTGGCCAGCTATCGTAAACCAACCTCTAAATTGGTGCCGAGGTGATGATTTGACGGACGGATTTCAATTTTTTTAGGTCAATTTATGGGTTTTCGCATGCGCTGAACACGATGATCTTATTTATTTTACGCTCCGTCCACTAGTTATCCGGTAAACTGGCAGAGGGCGCAGCTTGAAGATAAGTAAAAATCGAAAATTTCACCGAAAATGCTGTCGCCTGGTTAAGAATTGTACTAGAAACATGCTAAAATGGTCAGATAATATGCTTTGGCATGTTCTGAACATGATTCCGTTTTTTACTATACCTTCCCGCCGATGATTGCTTTGTTTATTGGTCATAAATCTCAAATTAATAGTAGGGTAATAGACAAATTCATCCTAATTTCACCGGAAATTATGTCGCGTTGATAATTTAAGGTTCTGAAATACCTTGTGCCGATAAAATTTGGTATTTTCCAGGATACTCGGTACAAAGCCGTTGGTAACTTGGCAAGGACTTGAACCGGCATTGTACTTATTTGCCAAATATAGCGGCAAAATGGAAAAAATAGCTAAAATTTTCCAATTTTTCTGTAAAATTCCTTAGTTCTATCGGTTTTCCAGGTCAAATTCGTAGTTCGGAATCGTCTGAACTGTGATTGGCTCGTTTGAGCGTAGGGTTACCTATTGTCAGCGGTATCGGTCACGTGTAAAAGCTTGTAGGTACAATGGTATCGGGTCGTTAAGCGAATAAGTACAATGCCGGTTCAAGTCCTTGCCAAATTACCAACGGCTTTGTACCGAGTATCCTGGAAAATACCAAATTTTATCGGCACAAGGTATTTCAGAACCTTAAATTATCAACGCGACATAATTTCCGGTGAAATTAGGGTGAATTTGTCTATTACCCTACTATTAATTTGAGATTTATGGCCTATGAACGAAGCAATCATCGGCGGAAAAGTATAGTAAAAAACGGAATCATGTTCAGTACATGCCAAAGCATATTATCCGACCATTTTAGCATGTTTCTAGTACAATTCTTAACCAGGCGACAGCATTTTCGGTGAAATTTTCGATTATACTTATCTTCAAGCTGCGCCCTCTGCCAGTTTACCGGATAACTAGTGGACGGAGCGTAAAATAAATAAGATCATCATGTTCAGCGCATGCGAAAACACATAAATTGACCCCCAAAAAAAATTGAAATCCGTCCTTCAAATCATCACCTCGGCACCAATTTAGTTGTCCAAAATGGACCCAGGTAAAGTGATTAGGGTTAATATTTTTTGCTAAAAATTTAGGAGTGCCATCCTGACATACCGAGAAAGCAACAAAACAATGGGGACAACAAATCCCAGAACTTTTTTTTTTTTAAACCACCCTATCGTTGTGCTTGGGTCATAATCGAACGTCAAAAAATGTTGTAACCGATACATTCTCAATTCATGCGCCGTTTTTGGAGATGCACCGCTTTGATTTTGGGGTTTGAATTTTTGGTTTTCTGGTACTTCAAAGTATCGTTTTTCAACATGGGTTTTCGTCGGCATCGCAGCCGAACTTTTGTCTAGTTCCTGACCGCCGTACATATTATTCCTATATTCCTAACATGTTTAATATTGGAGTGTTTTCAACCTATCCTAATAGAGTTTCACTAATTCGATAAAATTTGTTGTTTCCACTGTGTGGGTAGTCCCGTGTTTCCTACACTTCCATTAGCTCTCCCAACATCCTACTACAATCGGCATGAAAAACGAAATGTCTGGAATCCCTTCAAAATATAAGCCCCCCCCCCCCCCCCTTACCAAAAACGTATATTTACGACTGAATGATCATTTTCGAATATACAAATAAATAATAAGAAATAAATAAATGAAATAAATGAATAAATAAATGCAAAATAAATAAATAAATTTAAAAATAGTAGTTAGGCTCATCATTACGTTACCAGATACAATTATAATACAGTTTCAGTTACATTACACTAATACAATTATAAATGTACTTGAATGCTTTCATGTTCTAGTTCATCATCGAAAAAATAGAAATAAAATAAGATATATAGATAAATAAAAATAAAATTAACCTTTTTAGACGTTTTTACCCATTTTTAGTGATTTTTTTAGCACTTTTTTGAAATTTGGCTGATTTAATGTGCTGAAAAATTGCTGGCCAACGAGCTTATCCTTTCGTTTGGGGAGCTTGATTTATTGGCGCAAGAAATGAATTTTTATCCCAATCCTGAGTTTTCGTCTGGAAGGACATACAGATACATACGAGTGTATATACATGAGTTTCAACGTCCAGTAATGTTATCATGGAGAAACTCATTGAAGATTGGAAAAACACGGCAATGTCTCACTGTGCTGCGGACTTGTGCGGAAGCATTTGAAATAACTTCCGGAATAATAATTTCATGAACGCATTTCAAGTCTAAGACTAAAACAGAAAATTTTAGATACTATATCCGGAGAGCCCGGTCAAATACAACTGTCCCAGCAAAACTGGACTGGTAAAACTAGAAAGCAGCCCTGCTTTCTATAAATAGTTCATAACGGGCTACAGGGCAGGCGACGCGACGCTCCGCCGTAATGCTCACATCCCCCATTAGAGTCACTTTGTTCAGGTTTGCTCGGGAGTTTCGTCGAAGCTCTGAGTGCTTTTTTTTCCCCTGCCCTTAGTGAGGCATCTCGCTTGACGCTCCTTCGTCAAAGATTGACGAGCGACGCATCAACGGAGATCCCCAAATCAGGGGTTTGAATAAAACAGGATGAGCCGGCGGGTCTCCCGGATCGCACAAAACGTCCCGTCAGGGGGACCTGGTGGAAATAATTCACATTTCCTCCCCGCTTTCGCTCTTCCGGCCCATCGGGGTCGCGGTATTTGTCCGGAATCTTTCATATGACATCTTCGCAAGACCTCTTCCCACTTTCTTAGGAGACTCGCCGCCTGCTATTCCTGGCTAACTCTCCTGTCATAACCCCGTTCAAAATTCTCTTGAAATCTTTTTCTTAGGGAATCATAGCTGTTCTTTATTATTATTATTTTATTATTACTATCGTAACGTTTCTGCCTCCAACGTTGGTGAAGCCCTAGTCATGCTTAAACTGCAGAAAGTTGTACACAGGGTTCCTATGTGTACAACTCTCTGCAGTTTAACCCTGGGATGTCCCGGCTAAATTTCCAACACTTAACTCCCCGTGGGGTGTGTCAAACCCCAACTTTGAAAAATGTTAGAAAATTCTAAAATAAGTTACACTTGAATCAAATTTTATTTTTATTCTGTTGTCAAGAGTGTAAAGAAACATGAAGTAGGTACCTAAGCTCATAAAGAAAAAAGTAATAGTAAGGCAAACCTCACGATCTGAAGAAAAAAATAATAGCAGAAAGGTACCTCATTGGAACAAAATTTCAATATAAAATTACCACATTTTCATTTAAAAACAAAAATAAATAAATAAAATCTACAAAACAATTTTCTGATACTAGTTTGGTACCACTTACAAAACCCAAGAACTAGAATGAAAAGGTAACATAAAATTGGCACCAAGCAATAGGATCAACATTCTCAACACTTTGAAGATCTATGATGTTCACTGAAGGAACATCGAACTAGTTTCTCCAAAACTGTCACTTTTGACGCTTCTTCATCGGAGGCAACTTCTTTTAGCTCGACATTACCTCCCGTGTTTGAATTTTCTCCGCCAAAATCTACATCTTCTTCCTGCAACTCTTCCAAAATAAATCTAATGTGTTCAGGATCCGAAAACTTGCGTTTTTCAGCCATTTCTAACGATGAGCCAATAACAAAACTGTGGGAAAGCCCACAAAAATAACACTTGCTATAGAGAAAATCACTAGCGGTTAACTCCCCGGTGGGGTTTGTCAAACCCCAGGCACAAGAAAGTACTACACTACACAGAAGTCTTGAACGTACTAAACTGGAAAAAGGCTGAAGCCTTTAGGGAAGAAGTGGAGGGTGATGTAGAAGAGCCAGACATGCGGGATTCAACATGATAAACTGACTTTAAATCGCGATTGGGGTTTGATAAACCCCACGGGGCGTTTCAGGGTTAAGTATGACTAGGGCCTCACCAACGTTGGAGGCAGAAACGTTGCAATAAAACCAATAAAAAAACTGGCTGTCTATCGTCATTCCTAACAAGAAAAACACCTACACTACTTCATTTAGCTATGCAGCCATAAGATGAAAACTCACCTTAACTACATGAATTATTACTATAAACTATTTTATTGATAGCTATTTGGATTTCTTAATTGGATGATAGTTGGGGAATGACGATTAGTTCATCCCATATCAATTCCAACAAGATTGTATCATTAATAGTTACTGCACATGCGCCTATGTGAAAAACCTGTAGTGACATTAATTTTCACAGTTTTCATCCGATGTTGATTAAATTGTCATCGAATGCGCGGTTTAAGTTGTAGGTGGTCCCGTACCTATTTCATTTTTCTCAACTCATCAGTTCATTCTGCGCATGCGCAAACATAAATTTCATTGATTATCATTTTTCGTTTCTTAATTGACCAATTATGACATTTCACGCTACTTCTTGATTTACTCTTTTCCGCTATGGCATTTTTCAAGATCATTTAAAACTTTTCAATGATCTATACATCCATGATAGGTAAACGAGGAAGCTATGTGCCACACCCTACATGGCAGACGTTTTTTATTTATTTCAGATTTAGAAAATTATAAAATAATCAATACGTTAGTTTTATCAGAATTTTACTACCCATGTGTCCTACCTCCTACTAACGTTTTATCACACTGCAACTTGAATTTCTCCATAAAATTTGAAGGTAATCTTAATTTCGAGCATACCTTTGGAAAGCTGATTAAGTCCTCCAACTTTTGTGCAATCCCGCAGTTTATTTTATTTTTTATATTATTATTATTTAGAAACAGGAAACTATCAAGTATTGTAACATATGTTACTTTTTTAGAAACGTTAAACTTTTGAATAGCTATTAGGGTTTTTAGTTAGTATTTTATTCAATTTAAATTTTTCTTATGTTAACTGTTAAGATAAAGTGGGATAAAATGGAAAAATTGGGGTTCCTATGAAAAAAACGTGTTTTTTTTTTCGAGAAAAAATGCTTTAAAAACAACGTATCTCTGGAACGAATTGAGATAGAGAGGTGCAGTTGGCGGCCTTGAACTACATTTTTGGTCGAGTTCAATCCCATTGAGTGTTGTCATATACACAGTGCAGTACACCCATTATATTTTATATATATACTACAGGGTGATTCCCTCGCAGATGCAAAAAAAAAAAAATTTGGGTGAAACTTCATCAAAAATGGAGTAAAATGCCGCCAACTGCATATTTTTATCTCAATCCGTTCTCGAGATATGATTTATTAAAGGTTTTTTCAGGAAAACCGTGTTTTTTTCCTTTTAAACTCAAATTTCTCCACTTTACTTCATTCAATTTTAACTTTTGACCACATTTTCGGAATCAGCATTAATTTTACTATAAGAATAGTGTACTTGGGTTCTTAAAAAGTACCATCCAAAGGTCCTCACATCAGCTCAAGCATTGACGATTTTGAAAAAAGAATATTTCTGAAAATCTTTAAAACTTTACTACTCTTCCAAAACGAATCCTGGAAACTGGCAAATCTCATGAAAACTGCTTCATCTAATATGCTTTCCAACGGTATTTTCAATTTTACTATTATTTTGTTATTTAGTGGAGAAAATTATGTTTTAATGTTAAAAAATGTGGGTTTTTCAATGAAATTGTTGGTTTTCTAGAAAGATGACTCTCCATGAACCTACGAGTATGGGTTCGGTTTCTATGTATTTTTTCACGCTGTATCGAATGGTAACATTTATAGATCTGTCCAACTCCGTTATATTCGAGTTTTCCACTTAAAATCGCAAATGTTTAGTTTTTTTGTTACGATTAAATGTATGTGTGTTATGGGGTAAAACTAGTTAGTTAAAGTGTAAAACTCGATTATAACGTAGTTGAGAGATCTGCAAGAGTTTCCATTCGATCCAGCGAGAAAAAATACATAGAAACCTACCCCATACTCCTAGGTTCATGGAGGGTCATCTTTCGAGAAAACCAACGATTTCATTGAAAAACCCACATTTTTTAACATTAAAACATTATTTTCTCCCCTAAATAACGAAATAAAAGTAAAATTTAAAATACCGTTGGAAAGCATATTAGATGAAGCAGTTTTCATGAGATTTGCCAGTTTCCAGGATTCTTTTTAAAAGAGTAGTAAAGTTTTAAAGATTTTCAGAAATATTATTTTTTCAAAATTGTCAATGTTTGAGCTGATGTGAGGGTCTTCGGATGTACACTATTCTTATAGGAAATTTAATGCTGATACCGAAAATAAAGTTGAAAGTTAAAATTAAATGAGGCAAAGTGGAGAAATTCGAGTTTAAAATGAAAAAACACGGTATTCCTGAAAAAACCTTTAAAAAATCATATCTCCAGTAAATCATATCTCCTTTAAAAAATCGTATCTCTAGTACGGATTGAGATAAA
This sequence comes from Adelphocoris suturalis, assembly GCA_030762985.1. Taxonomy (NCBI): domain Eukaryota; kingdom Metazoa; phylum Arthropoda; class Insecta; order Hemiptera; family Miridae; genus Adelphocoris; species Adelphocoris suturalis. The sequence continues at coordinate 70,747,683 of CM061045.1, read as the reverse complement.
AATATGCGGTTGGCGGCATTTTACTCCATTTTTGATGTAGTTTCACTCACATTTTTTTTGCATCTGCGAGGGAATCACGGGAAATACGTATATATATATATATATATATATATATATATATATATATATATATATATATATATATATATATATATATATATATATATATATATATATATATATATATAGCGTTTTTCAGTCAAATGAAACCTTCTTTCTATCAAATGAAACTTCGTACCAATCAAATGAAAGCTCTTTTCAACCAAATGAAACTTTTTTCAAACAAATGAAATAAGGTTTCACATTGCTGATCACCGCGACAGACTGCTCCAACTCCGTGATAACATGAGGATGAAACTGCTGCCCCAGCTTCTGGACACTCGCTTCACTGAATTAATTTGTAGTGCCTCTGTATTAACTAGTTTAGCAAAAATCTATGTATATAGAAATCAATTGCTGTTCGTTAGTTTCGCTAAAATTCGAGAACGGCTGGACCGATTTGGCTATTTTTGGATTCAAATTATTTGTGGAGGTCCAGAGAAGGTTTAAAATGTTTAAAATTTCAAATCCTTCCCATAGGGGGTGTTTTAGGGGAGGAGGGGGGGGGGAGGGGATGGGTATGTTTGCCATCACTGAACAAACTGGGGATTTGATTTGACTGTCGAGTATGTTTGGCTTACTCCAATTCAAGTCAAAGACTACTTTTTAAAATTTTTCAAATCTGACCCACAATTGAGGGGGATGGGGTGGGGGTGTTAAAGCATTTGAACATCACTGAACGAACTGGTGATCTGACTGGTAGAATATGTTTGGAGTATTCTACCTAAAATTACAGGCTACTAGAAAATTTTCAAATCTCTGATAGAAGGGGGTGTTTTAGGGGGGGGGGGGGGGGGGGGGGAGAAATGGGGTATCTTTGTCATCACTGAATGAGCTGGGGATTTGATTGTCGGGATTGATTACTCTAACTCAAGTCAAAGACTACTCTTCAAATTTTTGAAATCTGACCCCGTTGGGAGGGGAAGGGGGGGGGGGAGAATGATAAAGCGTTTTGAACGTCACTGAACCAACTTGGGATCTGAGTAGGCGAATCTATCAGAATTACTTTAACTTGGGTCACAGGCTATTTTATAATGTTCAAGTCAACCTGTGCAATGCACGGGTGGACCAGCTAGTCTGAAATAAAATTTAATTTTTCTCTGGTTTGATTCGAAGAAGTTCCATTTGTTTGAAAAAAAGTTTCATTTGGTTGAAAAGAGCTTTCATTTGATTGGTACCTACATGGTTTCATTTTTGGTAGTTACGAAGTTTCATTTGATAGAAAATGGTTTTCATTTGACTGAAAAATGCTATAAATAGGTAAATAAATAAATAAATAAATAAATAAATAAATAAATATATATATATATATATATATATATATATATATATATATATGAAGGATGAAAACACTCGTGTGTAATATTATTTTGAGGTATTACAGATGGTTGGAAAATATAGGAAACACATAAATATAACTTACAAAATTGAGAGAATATTTCACCGTATCGGCGTCGTCAGCTCTAGTCTGACTAGAGTAGAACATGTAAAACCTACCAATGCCCAAACGTATCTCCAATATAAGAGTTGCCACGCCGCCCACATAAAAAAATGTCATCAAGATTATTTCTGTTCTAGAACCAAAAATTTCAACCATGTATCATGTTTTCTCCTCGATATTGATTCGAAATTCTATGAACTTGTTATTTTTTCCTGTTTTTTTCGTCAAAAACACGACACATGGTTGAAATTCTTTCTTTCTTTCTCTTCTTTGGTCAGAGGAGAAATATCTCCCCACTATATGTTTCGTGCGCGGATGAATCGACGCTCGGAATCGACGCTCGAAATTTCGTACGTTGACCAAAGAGTGACACTCTTCTTTGGTCAGAGGAGAAATATCTCCCCACTATATGTTTCGTGCGCGGATGAATCGACGCTCGGAATCGACGCTCGAAATTTCGTACGTCTCTCCACTATGTATTGCGCGGAAAAAAATTGACGCGCAAAATTGACGCGCAAAAATTGCTAGGACCCCAGGGCTAAAACATGATACATGGTAACATGCAATTCCTCGATCACTCTCCATCCGCGGTCATCGCATCTGCAGCAACAGGGCCGACCTTGAACAATATCTTTCGACTTTAACGAACAGACTGAGTCTACCCACAAAATTTACTCAGGAGAAAGATCGTTCCATCACATGTATCGTACCGGGCTCCCAACCAACCAACGAGATCGAAAAGGACCTTTCCTCGTCACCACATTTTTCCCTGGGATTCAACAGATCAACACTATATTAAAAGAACTGCACCCGATCCCGCTCAGTAGTGAACTAACTCGAGAGATTTTTCCTGAAGTGTTGTCTCTGTCATACAAAAGACCACCTAACTTGGGTAATATGCGCACTTATCGCCAAATGAGCCATCTCTTGTATTACAAAAATGCAGTCATCCCCGGTGCCAGATGTGTGATATAATACATCCAGGAGTGGAAATATCTTCTCCTAATACCCCACTAACATACAAAGTAGAGGGAACGGCACACTGTCAAAGCAGGATGTGCGTTTATGAATTGCTTTGCATGCAGTGTGTGTGACGCTTTCTACATTGGAAAAGCTACCCAGTTGAACGAGAGAAATAACAATCATCGTTCTACGACTGATAGACGGGGGAACCAGCCGGTTAATCATCATGCAGCAGTACATCAGCGAAATTCTAATGACTGCTATGGAGTTCGAGTACTCAAGAGGCTGCGGGAGGAGAATCCACTGCTTCTTCACTATGCGGAGCAAGCTCGAATTTGGATTCTGGGTGCTCTCAAGCCGCCGGGCCTGAACTCTTATGGCTGATTCCCCCTATGAAAAACGTTTTTTTTTTTTTTTTTTTTTTTTTTTTTTAAATTTAGAAAAATTCTTTGACCTTAAAAGTGTTTTTACCAAAAATTATTGTTGCCTGTGATCAAGACTGCCCAAACACCGACAACATAAAAACACCATTAATCTTGATAACGCAAAATAGTGAAACGTTGATTATTTCTATATCTGTGTTTATATTTTTACCTATTATTCGATAAATTTATATATATATTTATAATATATATATATTTAAAAAAATAAAAAAATTGGGGTCGCGAAGTGTAATTTTGGACCAATATTAAATTCCTTAATTTAATACAGAAGCTATTCTAAAGATGTCTAAAAGGCAAAGCAGATGGCGCAAGTAAACGGAAAAGTGAGAATCGCCGGTTGCCAGGGCGTCGGGCGTGGGGGCGAGCGAGGACGCCGGCGCCGCGCCGCGCATGTGCCGCCCACCGCGGGCGCCGCTTTCCAACCGTCAGCGCCAGTGTTGGTTCAACCGCCAGACTCGCTGCCAAGAAGCGCCCCCTCAAGCCAGCTGCCTCGCTCACGACTCAATCACTGTCTCAGTCAGGAGTCCGCCCCCTCAACGGGATTTTGGATGTGCCCCACAGCTCAGGTCATGGCCGTCGACCGCCCGCGCCCGCTCAGGTGATGCTCCGTGACCCGGCCCGAGGTAAGTCCGGCTACGAAGTCGTCGTCATTCGGGACTTTGTCCTCTTTTTTCTCTCTTCGTCCTGTCCTCGTTCTGGGACGTCCGCGGCGCCCTCCGTCGCTCTTTCCCGCTCCCGTCTATTGATTTCCAAGCCTCTTCCCTTTCTGTTTATTTACCTCACGTTTCTTAAAAGTCCGAAGCCGTCCTCATTTCCCGTCGTCGTCCTCGCCTTCCGTCGTCGTCGTCACTTTCCGTCGCCTAACCTTCCCATATAATATGGCGGGAACCTTCAAACTTAAAACCTGAACATAACCACCTCGGGCCACCTCTGTTTACTGACCTCTAAATGTCCCCTTCTCCACATTTCCACCCCTTCGTTTTGACGACCTACCATATTTTCGCTCCAAAACCCCTCAAATAATTTTTTAATATTTGCTTGCTGTGCACAATGTGCATCACCTCTCCAAAACAAAGTCTTTTTGGATTAAATCAAAATGCAGAGTAGTTCAAAAGACTCAAAATCGTTTTCACCAACCAACTAATTAATCTTATCTAAATCCTCAATCCTGAAAAACATTTAGATGCAATTTTTCAGTGCATAAAATTGACATGATTTTCATTACACGGTTAAAAAAAGAGTCTCTGAGTTTTGAATTCTACAGTTCTATTTGTCTCTAACATTTTCGCACTTGAATCGTTTCATATTTCTCAACTAAATTCTGGGAGCTACCAGGCTCTTGTAACTTTTGTCTAATTATGCTATAAATAGAATATTGGATATCGTAGAAATGGAGCTACGAAGTAATCCTTTTACCCGTCTTATCCCAAAAAATTAACGGTAATATGTCCAAAATACATTTCAATGCACGTTTTGTGATGTTAGGAAGTTTTATTTTCCCAACACACCGAACGGCCATCGGTGAGGAGATGATTTGTAGTTGGCCAAGGAAACAAAATCTGTGATTCCCCCTCATTATTTGGGCTGAAGCTAAAAACATATGTTTGGGAGGGTCATACCTGTGGGTGTGTGTGTCTATTTATTGGTCTGTCCACGGAAGGTGAACAGTATTCCCACCGCCTCGACGAATTTAAAAAAATCCTATTTTTATCAAATTTTCGTAATATATAAGGCCATTGAGATGGCTAAAAAATTTGTCAAATTGAAAATTTTCAAATATTTCTTTATGAGAATCCGTTTTGAACCATTCTGAAACGAATCCTGCATTTCGAACCGCTCCAGGAATATAAATATAGAATGGAATTTAGGGCTAAATTTTCTCTACTTAGGATTGACATACCGTTTCCGTTCTTGCACCAAAAACTCAAGCATTCCAAGTGAAAGTATGAGTTCATTGTACAACAGTTTTTTAGTACGATATATTGGTCAGATTTCAAGGAATTAACCTAGAAAAATCACTAAAAATGGCAAATAACTGCTGAAAATCGTCAATTTTTTACATTGTAGGAGGATATTATTAATAGAACGTATTTAAATTGTGAACTAGAACATACCAAAATGTATGCGCAAAATCATTTAGATAATCATGTTTTATTATTTTATTTAGATAGGCTTAAAAAGGTCCAGTCATGCAGCATGATCGGATGAGCGAAGTTTCTTAAATTGTCGATCTATGTATATGTTGAATTGATTTTTTGATTTTTTTGTTGGTTTTATTGCATTTTAGCAAATTTTTGTAGAAAATGAAGCTATTGCAATGGCTCGGAAATTTTTAAAATCCAAATTTTTGAAAAATTTCTTCATTGAAATTCGTTTTGGGGCATTCTGAAACGATTCCTGAAGTTTGCGCTTTTTCATATATATATATATATATATATATATATATATATATATATATATATATATATATATACATATATTGTGGTGAGATTCTGACTAGTTGTAATGTACAATTGAGGTTGATAATGACCAGGCTAGTGTGTAACAGGGTTTTAATTGTGTGTGTGTGTGTGTGTGTCACAGTTTTTTGTGATATGTTGTTTATAAACTACAATTATGGTACTATTGGTTCCAATAACCATCCAATAACCAATAGTACCATAAATGTAGTTTATAAACAACATATCGTAGTTTATAAACAAAAAACTGTGACATTAGTACCTATCTATTAATGAAGAACAATATTGTTTGTTCATCTGCATGAATAGGGTCCTGCTCCAGGACCGAAACGTCGCAGAACAATTAAAACCCTGTTAAACATCGACTAGCCTGGTCATTATCAACCTCAATTATATATATATATATATATATATATATGTGTGTGTGTGTGTGTGTGTGTGTGTGTGTGTGTGTGTGTGTGTGTGTGTGTGTGTGTGTGTGTGTGTGTGTGTGTGTGTGTGTGTGCGTGTGCGTGCGCGCCCGCGCGCGCTTCTGTGTGTGTGTCATTCCAGACCACAACTGGATTGAGCTAGAAATTCCGTTCGAAACAATCGAGCTTTCCAAACGAAAGGATGAGTTTGTTGCCCAGCAATTTTTGAGCACATTAAATTGGTAAAATTTCAAAAAATGTACAAAAAAAATCGTTAAATTTATAATTTTTAGCAGAGTTTCAGTCAAAACAAAATGATCAATGATTAAAGAGAACATTAACAAATTTGTGCACAAGATTATGCTGAAAATCGTACTTAAATTTCATTGATATTAGCTGAAATATCTATAAAACTGCAAACAAATCTAAAAATCCAAAATCTTCTTTGAGTCGCCAAATTTTATTTATTATGAGTTTTATTACTGCCATAGAATTGGGATTTAACAATTTCTTTGTGCTCAAACTGCTCAAAGTTCAATACAATTTACCATATTATTATACGATAGGTAATCTGAGAAAATTCGCTCATGCGATCATGCTGCATGACTGGAACTTTTATAACACATTTTAATGCAAATTATGTGCTCTTAACAGCTTATTCTCGAGCATTAAATTTTCGATGTTCTAGTTCATGGTTGATAAACTTTGATCTAGTACCAACTAGAACATTCAAATAATAAGCACTGAAATTTTGCACTTTTATCGAACTTTCGTAGAAAGTGAAGCTATTGCGATGGCTCGAAAAATTTAAAAAAGTACCAGTCATGCAGCATGATCGTATGAGCGAATTTTCGTAAATTATTTTATTATATAATGTTGAATTGTTTTGAAATTTGAGCTTTTTGCGTGCAAGGCAATTGTTAACTATTGATTTTATGGGGAAAAACGTATTCTAAATAATAATCTCCTAGTCAAATAGAGGTTTTGAATTTTTAGCTTTTTTTGTAGTTTTTATCGATTTATTAGCATATTTAAATTACTTTTAAGTACATTTTTCAGCACAATTTTGTACATAAAATTTTGAATTTTCTATTTTATAGTTAATTAACTTTATTTGAGCAATATTCTACAAAAAAATACAAATTGAACAATTTTTAGCCGTTTTTAGCTTCTTTTTTTTTTAAAGTACATTTTATGAAATTTTACCAACTTAATGTGCTCAAAAATTGTTATGCAACGAACTCATCCTTTCGTTTGGAAAGGTTGATTTTGTTGGCAGCTGGACTGACAAATGATGAAGGTGAAACAGGACTGATAACAAACGGATCAGAATGATATGAATTGTTTTGTGGTCTGAATGCCTCGCTATGAGCACCGGCGCACACTTGGGCAAAACGTTTTTTTAGGGAAATTTGTCAAAAAAAAAAAAAAAATCCTACGGGTTCGGCGAGCATATATTTCTGAATGCATATAGAATGAAGTTTGTGGAGAGGGTGTTTCAATTTTTAAACCTACTTCCTTACCCCAGTTTTTCAAGGATCACTAACCAAAATGAAATGCCACTTTTTCTGAGATTGAAGCGTCAAGTTTATTTTACTCCAGAAGCTTCAGAAATTTCATATTTATTCGGCAATCATGGTCTAATTTGATGTCTATAGAAGGACTCTACTTTGAAAGAAGAATTTTCGGGCAATTTAGTAGTCGGAGCATACCGATTTTACTGAAAAACGCTGTGTTTTCGAGTGATAATCAGCTCGCAAGTTAACCCTTCGACTATTCTCGCAAGATGGATCGAATGGGTGCATTCCTGACTTGATCAATTAACGAAATCTGAAGGAGTTTCCTGCGACAACGTGCGACCCCATCCAACATACTCCTTTTACGAACAAGTTGCGGTAATTTTCTGCGCACTTTTTAATAACATTGGACAACAGTGAAAAAGTTGGATAAAAAATCCTATGGCTATGGGTCTGATACAGGTTGTGGGGGTTTTTGGGGTGCCTGATACTAAGTATTGAGCAAATAAAAATCAGGGAAATAATCCATAAGTTTTTAGACTGGACAACCCAAAGTATTGGGTACTTCTCGAAGGGTACTTTCTGGTTCATCAGCTCCAAAACGAGAACGGAATATGATTTCACGATTCTGGTTTCACCATCGTTTTCAGCACTAGAAAATCTTTAAAATGAGGAAATTAGAACTTCGATCTCACAAAAATTGTAGGGAAAAGTTGGGGGGGGGGGGGTTACTTTTGGAACACCCTGCATCATATCATATGCACTCATAGCAATCATGTGCTGTTCACAAATTCGTTTGGGATTTTTTGCTGTTTTTGCAGTTTTTATTTTTTTAAGAGAATTTTAATGAAATTGAAGTACATTTTTCAGTATACTCCTATCGAGAAATAGAACTCACCATACGATCTAGCGCGAAAAAATACTTCTAAAATTACAAAGTTAAACATTTTAGTATAAGTATAAGGAAAACAGCATGTACCTCAAAAAGTCCGTGGCCTCCGTCCCACAAGAGCTGGTCCATGTGTTTTGTCATCGAAAACCTTATAAACTTTGTTCGTCAAAAATTTAAAAATGGACACTGCGTCAGAGTTTAGAGAGTGTGATTGCAACCATAAACGCTAGGTGAATTGTAGCTCATAGGTTATGATAACGGTCTTCTGGGATGAAGGTCGTGGGTTCAAATCCTGTTGCATGGATCATTTTTTTTGCTTGTTCCCGAAATATACTTCTAAAACGTCATTCTGACCTACATGTCCACTAATCTGCATTTTTACTAAGGGATTGACTACTTGATGTTATGTCTTTTTGAGATGCGAGCTTGCGAGCATCCAGACCACCAAACTATACACATCATTCTGATCTACATGCCCAACTAATCTGCATTTTTACTAAGGGATTGACTACTTGATGTTATGTCTTTTTGAGATGCGAGCTTGCGAGCATCCAGACCACCAAACTATACACATCATTCTGATCTACATGCCCAACTAATCTTCATTTTTACTAAGGGATTCACTGGTACACAATCTCCTCACCAATAAATCTATTTTTTCTTCGCATATGGATAAATCCGTAGATTTACCGGTCGAAGCAATGCCGTAGTGTTGGCAACCATTCGGCTCTTGTGAAGCGAATGCCGATCGTTCCCGAGTGCTCACGAATGGAGTCGACCGGCCCCAAGTGCTTCATCCCACAGACGGAAGTTTGAATTTCTTTTCGGACTATGAAATGTATTCAAGACCAAACAATAGGCGACAGGCTTCAAGCGCTTGTGGAGTACATGCCCGGAAATTTGAAAATTCACAGTTTTTTGAAACGGCTTCAAGTTCACAGATCTCTTGTGGAGACATGAAAAAGCAAGGAAACTTATTTAGGGTTTAGGTTTTTATCGGTGTTGATGTATCAATTTTTCACCTCCATGATTCTGAGTTTAAATTACGTATACAAGCCAGAAACTGTTGATGTTTCAAGAAAATCGACGTTTTACACGGATAAAGACCCTTCGTGTAGTGATGAGTTTGGGGCCTACGTCTGTGTTCGCTATTTTCTAAGCTGAATCGATTGGTATCGCAGATCCACTGCTTCGAGTGGATGGTCAGAATGACAAAAATCCTGGTTTCAATAATGTATTATTCCAAAATATTACGCTAATTTCGAAATTACCCATGTTCCTATATTCAAATTGTCTAGTTGAGCGTCTCTTCTTTCATGATACTATTTAAGAAAAATCCTTTTTCCACTTTATTTCTCGTTTACTCACCAACTGACTAATTGCAAGCATTTTATTCCAAAATACAAATTATTGGCAAAAGAATTCAGAGTTGATTGTCAATTGGAGAGATCGTGAGGCGTAGGGCCGCTATTGCATCAGATGAGTTCGGTTTGCCTTCATTTGTTACTAGGCCTCAATTCTGAATATACCAAATTTTGAGGAAGTGTTATTAATATTTTAGGCTGTCCACTTACATGATGTGAGAGGGAGGGAGAGAAATTGATTGACTGATTATCGCTTTATTTATAAAATCTGGCAAGATTTGGTCGCACACGACCACTCTTACATCTAACCAGAATTACTTAATTAATAAAAATAACATAGACGTCTGCGTATTACAATAGCAAAGATAACAATTATGACTTGGAGTTTCAACATACAATTTGGGCTTGTCTTTGAGAAGGCAGATTTATAATATAAAAAAGTGAAAAATAAACAGGATGAACTGGTGAATCTTATACAGAACTGCGCTAATATTTCGAAATTAAATATTTTTTTAAATTATCCTTGAAAGTACCATAATTTTTTATTTCTTTTAATTCTAGTGATAATCCATTATAATACAGAATACATTTACACCAAAATGAGTCATGAAAGGCTGTAGTTCTACATGAAGGCAAGCAAAAATTAACATCTCGGTTTCTAGTATTTACATCGTGCACTTTTGCAAATTTAGAGAATTTCACTGCTAAATATGATGGCTTTTGCGAAGCCACGATACGATGCATGGTAGAAAAATACTGAACTGAATTAAATGTTCTATTTTTAATATTTTTAAGCGTTTAAATTTGTCTTGAACCCGAGTCGTCAAATTTCAGATTAAGTATGAATCTTACCACTGAGTTCAACAGTCGTTGAATTTTTAATTTGCACTCATTATCCATTTCAAGAGAGAGAGATTGATTGATTGATTTGTTTATTTAGTAAATCAGGGTTACATTAGAGAGAGAGGGTTATTACATTCATTCCTCGATCAATCGAGTAAATTTGTGAACTAAATTTCTTCTTCTACAATTAGAGAATGACTGTTAATAATATAATACTATTGACATATAATACAGAGGGAGATAGAGAGAGGGAGAGAGAGAATGAGAGAGAGAGAGAGAGAGAGAGAGAGAGAGAGAGAAAAAAAAGAGTTCTCACACTGGAATGAGCACAATCTGGAATGAGTGGCGAAGTTGACGACTCGGCGTTCTTTTGAGATCGTCCCGAGTAACAGCTCCTTCGACAGGAACTCAGGAACTGTTACACCTGTAAGTGCAGTCGTGACAGACAAAAGTTGTTTTGCCGGTTTTCTCGTTTGTGTGTTTCTTTATTATAATAGGTAATTTATTTATTAATACTAATATTCTCATTTTTGATCAGTTTTGATGAGATTGATGGTGCCGGGAAAGAATTGTAGAACGAAAAGAGGCGACAAAAAGTATCAACAAGGGTAAAGTCATGTCAACCATCAGGTTCCTTAGGTCCTTCACGCCCTAGCGCTCCTAGGGGCGGATCTTGTTATTTCGGAGCCCCATTGGAAAGCGCCACTTCCCGATCCGCCCTCTCGTCGTTTCATTTATTCATTCATTAATCGATTAAATGCATTCATTATCAAATATTCAACCAGCCAGCTGTAGATGGGGGACTTCAACTCACCTTCCTCAACATCCTTCTCTGTTGTGGGGCTGCGAGCTGTCGAGCCGCTAGGGATGACAGTTCGGCGATCCGCTGAGAGCTCCGGGGGACAGATGTCCGGCTGGACGGTCGGGATTGCAAAACGGGGCCCGCTCGTCTGTCCGACCAAGTTTAGACGTTTCAGTTTAGAAGTCCGCAGATGAGATGGCGCCAAACTTAGAGATTAAGGAAAATATGTAAGGCTAAGAAAAAACCCACATTAAGGATGATTATTCTTGCTGACTGAAAACGCAAAAAGCCCCCTCAAAACTTAATTTTAGAGAATTTCACAAATTCGTGTTACGTGAAATCGCTTAGAATTACCTTTTAAGGAATTTCCGTAAAAATAGATGCAATTGCAATTGCTCCAAAAATTTAAAAGTTAACATTTTAGAAAATTACCCCTCTTTGAACTCCGTGTTGATGACACATTCTGTAACGATTCTTGGAGTTTAAAACTTTTATAGAATTTTCGTAGAAAATGAAGCTATTGCAATGGATCCAAAAAGCTGAAATTAAAATTTGTCGAAAAATTCTTCATAGAAATGTGTTTTGATGCATTCTGAAACGGACCTTACAGTAATATTTTTGCATATATGTGTGTGTGTCATTCCCGACGATAAGTAGGTAGTAATGCTGTTCTTCCTCCGAAAAATCAAGCTTTTCAATTGAAAGGATGATATTATTAAGCAGCACTTTCTGGACACAATAAATTGCATAAATTTCAAAGAATGTTGTTAAAAAATCACTAACAATGGCAAAAACCGTTACGTTTGTATTTTTAGCAGAAAATGAGTCAAAACAATTTTATCTTCGATGAACTAGAACAGTGAAAATTGTATGCAAAAAATCTTTCTAATCAATGTACTTGAATTTCATCAATATTTTCTGGAAAACTGCAAAAATTGCTGACAATCCAAAATATTTTCTGAATCGCTGAATATTGCTTGAAACAATTTTTTCTCCAATCCCCCCCCCCTTCCCCCAGAGTAGTGCTCGAATTTTAAAACAATTTAACAATCAAATACAATTATTTACGAAAATTCGCTCTTACGTGCGTGCTGCATTACTGGAACTTTTTGTTTACTTAACATCATTCAGAATCATAAAAAAAAGATAATATTCTTCTGGGAATCTGGAGTGTGGGAAACTTCTTCTTCAATTCTTTAGGCAATTTATTTTGACTACAATTCTGCTTAAAATATACTTTAAACGATTTTAAACCAACTTCAGTGATGCTTATTACACTTTTTTATTTTGAGTAATTTATTGTACTTGAAAGGTGGTGCCCAACAAGATCATCCCTTAATTTGGAAACCTTGATTTTTTTGCTCAAGAAGGGAATTTTTATCTCAATCCTATGGAGATCTGTCGCCTGGAATGAGTTATACAGGGTGTTCACACTTTTGGTTACTAACGTCCTATATTTTACAACTTATTTGCCACGAAAAGTTCCTCATATACTTCTTATTTTAGAAGCATTCTTTTCGAGTTATTCACTATTTTTGTGTTAATTGCAACCTTACATCACAAAATCGGCTATAACTCCTTTCCATATGAGTACCCCATCTATTTATTTTCCGCTCAAAACTCCGTCTAAGGCCAATAAAAATTAAAAATTAGAAAAGGACCGCTGGGTAACAACTTCTACGTCACATGCGACAACCTCTAAGTCACTTCACGATTGAAAATAAAAAAGAGACCACTGGAACAGCACGATGCTAAGCTGTTTTCTGAAGGATCCGCTATAGTAGCGCTGGCGTAACCGTTCTATTGTAGAACGACTTGAGAATGAGACAGTTTCTTGTTCACCCTACAGATGTGATAGTTTAGATGTTCTACGTTTTTGTCATCGATGTTGAGAGTTCTGACATGATTGATACCAGTAATGATTGTTATTGTTCGATTTAATTGTTACAACACATAACATCGTTGTTACATCGACGGTATGGCAGGAGATGGCGGCATACCAGGGTTGCCAGGTGAGATGGGCGAAAAAACGGACAGAGTTGGACATCGTACTAAAATTTTACAGAAATTCAAAATTTACAGAAACTCTTTTAAAATTTTACAGAAATTAATTCCACTCTCGCGGTACAACTATTGATGTGCTTTTCATTTATGAGTTTTATATCTGATATGCATTCTCTATATATTCCAATAAATACTATTTTCCTCAATTTATATTTTCAATATTGATGTGCTTTTCATTTATGAGTTTTATATCTGATATGCATTCTCTATATATTCCAATAAATACTATTTTCCTCAATTTAAGTAGTTTATTTTTTTAAATTATCATTATTTGATGCTTGGAATACATTTTTGTCCACCGATTATTTCACCCAATAGGTAGGCACCATCATTCGTTCATTTACGAAAATAGTGAACGTATCACGTATAGCCAGAAGATTGAATGATTACTGACTACATAATAATAATTGCTATCCATCATCTGAAAACCACTGAAGACGCAGAACTTTAATGAAAGCTAAATTTGGAAAGACGACCCTGAGGTTAAAATTTGTGCTCGTGTTCTCTTAATTTCAATTCTTTGATTTATTATGTACGTTGTACCTAATTAAACAATTAACAGCTCAAAATACCGAATCATTTTTCAGTTTTTTTGGTTTCTCAAAATACTAATCAATGAAAGTATTAAAAGAACTTTTATAAAGTGCCATATATGTAATTAACATACTAGGTAGGCAGGAAACGTTCAAATCAGTAAATATCTGCGGTAACTGGGAATTTCCCAACAAAGTTCTTTTATAGGGTAACTCGAATGTAAGTTACACTGGGGTACTGGGCTCTCTTTGTAATTGATCTGTTTGATTATGAAATCAGAGAGGGTCGTAGTTTATTTGGGATTATTTGCAGATTTATTTCGTCCTCACGTCATATTGTGGGGCGTAATGGACGAGGGTCCGACTTGTAGGAGTAACGAGAAGTAGGTTAATAAAAAAGAAGATGGAGGGACAGTAAAATGAACAATAAAAATCCCCATTCCGAAAGGGTGGGCGATGGCGGTCGAGGGGGTCGGAGATCAGAAAAGGGTTTGAAGTGGGGGGTGGAGAATTCATCTGCCCGATTTGCCCCCTTTGCGTAGTGGTAGGTGGTGGTGGTGGTGAGGGGGGGTTATGTGGGTCATATAAGAGGTCATATCCCTGGGAATAAGGTCAATCCAGACCCCCTCAGGCAGTTCAGGGCTGTCAGACGCATCTGGACAGAGAGCGTGTGCGCTTGTCGTCACTTGTGACGGCGTTTGTGCACTGGCTCCCCTAGCAACCCCTTTGATCGCGAATATGAACGTTGAATCAACTTCTCCTAAATGATTCCACAAAGTTCAATCTGGCGTTCATGGACCATACAGGAGGTCATACCCTTGCAAATAAGGTCAATTGATAACTTTTGTGTTTTGGAATTTCTCATTTTGGTTTATTATTTTCAATAATGAACCTTTGCAAATCGACCCAAAAAAATCGAAAAAAAAAAACATAAAAAAATAAATAGAAAAACAAATAAATGAATAGAAATAAAAATAAATTAATAAATTGTTAAATGAAAAAATAAATAATAATAATTTTAACCCCCCCCCCCTCAATTTGTTGGTTTACATTTAAGAATGTGTAGAATCCGAAAATCGAATAATAATTAAGTCCTTCTGTCCACCGTATCAGAGCTTTTCTCCGTAACTACAGGACAAAGTTTATGAAGTTTGGCTCAAAAATCATGCATCGGCCGGGGATGTGCCAGTAACATCGGCACCCCGTTCAGTCAACCCTAAAGGGTAATATAGGGCAAAGAAGGCCAATAAAGGGAATTTACGAGCCCAGATGTACGTCAGATAATGATTACTTGTCAGGAGGCAGCGCCAACCGTGCGACTTCTATCAACAGGCCGGGGTTCGTATCCCTGTGGTGGCAATACATTTTTCAATTCTTTCTTCTCAATTTTTTATGGGCCAGTGTTCTGCTTAGGAGGGCTATCCAAACAGAAATAATAAACCGTTGTGTAATAATTTGCTGCGTTTTGATCTACAAGATTTGGATTTTGAGCTCTTGAACCCCCTCCACCCCACTGCAAAATTTTAGCTCTGACCTGCAGCTAGGTAAGACAAAAACCTGATTGACAAGCAACCCTTATGAACGGAAATTCGTCCGATTAGTCAAATTTTCCTAAAAGATCCCTTCAAGTTCTATTTAGCATTCATGGACCATACAACACGGCATATCCTTGTGGATAAGGTCAATAGGCAACTTTTGTGTTTCGGAATTTGTAATTTTTGATCTCAGAATCGGATTTAGCGCTCTTGAAAACCCCCTACTGCGAAATTTCAAGTCGAAACTCCAGCAATTGAAGACAAAAAACATGACTGTTGTGCACTCTCACGTTCATGCAACCATTTTGAAAACGAACATGGAAATTTAATCAAGTTCTGGCAAAAGATCCCCTAGAGTTGAATCTGACATTCATGTGCCCTGCAGGAGGTCATAACCCGTGCCAATTAGGTTATGTACTGTCGTGCTTGAGCATACATTCAGAGAAAGATTCTCTTGAATCGAATTAGAAATTTAAAGGTCATATGAAATTGTATACGCCTGCGACTCGAGTCAATCCTTCACTCTACAACTTCCCACGCTGTATGTGCGCTCTTTGCTCCAAAAGAATAGGCATTCGTGCAATAACGACATCACACAACCATTTGGGCGTGAATTAATACTGAAATTTTTTTATTTTTAAAGATATTTATTTTTTATGTAACCATCTTGTACAACATCCCCTCTACAAATCCGTTTCATACATCAAAGAACACAAATTTTCGAGTTTGGCTGCGTTTTCTAGAATTTTCTTTGCTATCTCGTCACACAGCTGTCCCCTCAGTTTTATTCAGGACATAGTTGGCCTCAATCATCAGAATTTAAGTGCCTAATTTAACGTTATCCACAACTTCTCTTTGAAAATTCGCTCCATTAGCCATGCTGGATGACTGAGTACTTTTTTTTAGTTAATCTGAAAGAGTGGAATACGCTTTCATAATTGGAGAAGTGACGATGCTTTCCAGGTTGAAGGGTCTTATAACCAAGTTCCCTACTTCAGCTTGCCAAAGATTGAGCTTGTTAAAGATTCCACTCCAATTTTAAGTTCATCGAAGAATAGAACGGAGAAATTATTGTTATCCTAGAAATCGTTAGGTATTATAGTAATTTAAATACTAATTTGGATGCATTCAAAGTTGTTAACCCACGAATTATCAGCAAAATAAAACCTAGGTAAGGTTAGTTCAGTCAGTGCTTCCATAAAACTATGGTTCCATGCTTATAACTAATCATGAGTCAAATAGGAAGTTCCTTGGTGAAATTGAAGATTCTGTTATTTGTTCCTAATGTAGTTATAATTTTGTTTCAGGTAAGTTAATTTCGACGTTCAGTTTGTACTTTGGAGCCGAACAGTAAACGTGAGTAATTTATTGGTTTATTTTTTCATATATGGCTGTCCGTTAAGCACAAATTGAACATAAGCTTATTTCTAAAGCTATGCTCCTCGTTTTGTAATAATCATTACTGAACTAAATTCCGGACTTCAGGCATCAGAATAGGTAGCCGCCGTAGAAACGGTTCCAGTTACCATAGATCGCACTGTTAACAGTTCATTTGCTGTCAAAGAATTTTCGTACGAGTATATATATATATATATCTGTGTGTGTGTGTGTGGTGTGTGTGTGTGTGTGTGTGGTGTGTGTGTGTGTGTGGGTGTGTGTGTGTGTGTGCGTGTGTGTGTGGGCGCGCGCGCGCGCGCGCGTGATTGCGTGCGTATGTGGTATGTGGTGTGGACGCGCGTGCGTCTGTCATTCCAGACGATAACACACCTTAGGATTGAGGTACGAATCCCGTTCTTGCGCCAAGAAATCAAGCTTTCCAAACGAAAGGATGAGTTCGTTGGCCAACAATTTTTGAGCAAATTGGTCAAATTTCAAAAAAATGTACTAAAAAAATTACTAAAAATGGCTGAAAACGGCCAATAATGGTTAAATTTATCATTTTTAGCAGTGTTTCAGTAAAAATAAAATTATCAACGATTAACTAAGACATTAAAGAAATGTCACCACAAAATTATATGAAAAACAAACTTGAATTTCATGAATTTTGGTGAAAAATCTATAAAAACTGCAAAAAACCTAAAAATCCCAAATATTTTTTGAATCACCGAATTTCATTTGTACGTGGTTTGTACGTGGTATTGTACGTGGTTTTTTACCTTAAAATTGGTTTTTAACAATTTCTTTCTACCGAAATTGCTTAAATTTCGATACAATTTAACATTATATTATGATACGATAGATAAGAAAATTCGCTCATGCGATCATGCTGCATGAATGGAACTTTTCGGAAGGACTTCTTAAGTGTGCTCGTAAGTCTCCTGCGAATCAGGAGGAAGACAGTTGCTCACAAAGTAAAAAGGTGGCAGTGTGGACATCGTGATTGATATTATGCATCGCGATGAAATTTATTGAGTATGAAATACTTTCATCAACAAAATTCATACATACTCATTCTTGGATAAACTTGTATGTTCAATAAACTCCGTAGGGTCAACCATATGTGTACCTATTCATGTGAAAATTTGTTTATTTATTCAAAATTACAGGTAATTTCAATACTTCATTTAACCTATGGCATATTAATAATTATATAGCTGTAAAAATTAGACGAAAGTTAGATACCGAACTAGCCACTAAAGAGCGTAAAAGAAAAGGTATTTTCATTCAAGTATTATGAACAATACCCATGTACATATCAATTCTCTCAAAATGTGCATGGTTGTTTTCATCTTGCCGTTAAAGTTAGAAACAACATCGCGTTGTGTGTTGGGGTATGTATGGATTATCAGCTTGCTATATTGTGCTTGGGCAGTAGTATGAGGATTTTGCTTATTTTTTCAACTTCTGATTTGTGATTATGTAGAATCTTATTTTTGGCATGGTAAGATCTGCGTGTAAAGGGAGGTGGTGTTATTGATTTCTCTTCCTGTTTTATTGACAAATTTGGTTCTGTTTAAGAGCACCGATAGTCGGGCTTTGTCAGCTTCAACTTTAATTCTTCCAAACAGACATTCATTACTTCATTTCCAGGTTGAGAGGGATTGAGGAATGCTCAATGTTGAACTAATACGTGCAACAGCCTTCCATATACGAAATGTATGTCTCGCATAAGGAGTTTCTGTTCACAGGACCTTACAAAATGTCTTCTTTCTTGGGGTTGGAGGAACATCCGTAACACTACCGAATGTCTCACCACAAAAAGTGACAGAATGAGAAACTTCTGGGAAAGCTAGATAACCATTGCCTGTTGTTTATATGGAGGTTTATATAGGTTTTTCCTTTTTTTTCTCATAAGCGTAACCCCGAATTGTCTCTTGTTCCTATCTGTAGATAATTCAATGTTCTGCAAATCCAATAGCTTGAGAAAATTATCTTATCTATCATACTTTTTAGATTGTTGACTGGACATTTAGGGGTTATAGCGTTTTTTTTCTTTTAAATTTGAAACTTTATTGTGATGAATTATTATCAAGTGTGATACATACTTACCAACATGCAGCATTCACGTGGCACTTGAAGGATTTCATCGTTGCCCTATGGCAGGGCGATAATAGGGCAAAAAAAAAAAAAAAAAAAACTCGGCGCTCCGCGCCTCGCCAGGGGGCAAGCCCCCTGGACTCCCGGTTACCTCTATTTACATACTTCGGACGAAATTATTGAAACACAGAATGTGTTTGCGTTGTCGCGCAACCAAGTGACAACCAAACAAGCGTCATTGTTTACTATTCATTTATAACATCAATTTATATAGTTATAGTATGAAACTACGAAAATTGCGTTGTCGCGCAACCAAGTGACAACCAAACAAGCGTCATTGTTTACTTGTTAGCGTCATTTATAACATCAATTTATATAGTTATAGTATGAAACTACGAAAAAAAATACGAAATAAATTCGTGATAAATCAAGAGCTTTCCAACGAATGGTGAACGATTTCTGTGCGATTAAAATGGCGGAAATTCCATTTCCCCACCAACGGCTCGGTTGTACGTGAAAATCATCCGTCACACATTTCGTTCCCATCCCGCGTTCCATTTTCGGCTAGTTAGTCCATGGCTAAAACACATTCTGTGTTAAAAAAAACGAACAAATAGATCGTGGTGACGATTACAGACAATAGTCAGACGTGAAAGAGAGTTCGTAATTATGTTATAGTTAGGAAACCTAGGATCCGAATGCCATTGTTGTTTGAAACGTCTGGAAGCATGTCACTAACACGGTTAGTTATAGGGCATTGTAAGAGGCTCGGGGTACTGTGAGAATAGAAAGGTCAGTATGTCGTGTTTCAACACACACGAACCGTGAGGCGCCATCAATCAGTATTCGCAGATCTTTTGTTCAACGGACTCGGAACCCCGTAATCCACTCCTATATAGCCAGATCGGCCTTAGTAGCGTTAGGTTGAATAAACACTTCACGTGACGAGGGATAAATTCACTAGAGAACAGGTACAGTTGGCGGATCCTCTCACGCATTCTTCCCCCACAATGTCGCTGATGTGAGGTTACCAGGTCAAGTGGAAGTCCAGTCTAAGATTCTAGTACGTACTGAGTGAACATAGTCAATAGTTTGGTCAAAGAGGTGATGAGTAGGCACCACATTAGTCAGTTAGTATGAGAAGCAAAACATGCGAGACTTCTGAGTGTTGATTTGTATTCTCCATCGTTTAATCCATACACTTGAAATGGATATACTCTTACAGTGAGCCTGTTCCCCTGATGCATGTCTAACGAGGACAGCCTGATCATCATCAATTGTCGCATTCTGACACCTTGGAAGGTCGTGGTGTAGTGGAAACGCCCTAGTATGCTCCCTTGAGGGACACATGCTCGAATGACACGCGTTTTGTACTTGATAAAGTCGTTTTTGTTGAGTAGATAGGATTGCAACATTCGATAGTGTTCATCAGGTAAAGTGATCCCTAATTTTAGCAATACGCCCCACGTACCTCACTCGGTCGATGGTCTTTTCAATGTCAAGAAAGAGGGCTAGGCATACCTGCTTGTTCTCACAAGCCAGGAGAATTTATAAGCCAAGTTGTCCCGTGCTTCTAATATTTCCTCGTACCCTTGAACTGATCTTAAGGATTCATAAAACCGAGCGTGTCTCCATGAGTTGTACGTTGAACAGAGTCTCTAGTAACTCCATTTCAAACCTCGCCATTTTCTACTCTTCCCCCATTCAATTCGAGGATCAGAGCCGACAAGATGGGGGCTCTCGCTTCACCAGCTACCACTTGTGACAACTCGGCACCGGGTTGTTGGATGAAGAGATTTGATCCGTATCAATTTGCGTCTAGAAGAGGAGTGGGGGCGTCATTACCTCACACAATCGTCTTTGATTAAACTTTGCGACGACCCCTCATTCGCGTTGATAAGCCTCCCCGCTCCCCATTACCCCCTCTACCAACTAACCCTTCCATCCCTACACTCAGCACTCCCCTTAGCAGCCAACCCCTCCTCTCACACCTGTTCCCTCAGTCAATTCCCCATGAAAACACCCTCTCGTCCTGCATCTAAGCGACGAAGACGTTATTAACCTTTCCAAGTTTTGCGTTAAATTAAGTTTGTTTTTGTTCTTTCCTCTGGAGGCATGATTCACTGGTTGAAAAGGTTTTGGGGACTCGGAGAAATAATATATTTTGAAGTTCACTAGGAATGCTACCAAGATTTTCGTCAAATTTGTTAAGTCCCCGCACATTTCGTATTCCCGGATTTAACTGAAGCTCCAGCTGGATCTAGTCAGTTATGGTCAGTAAACTTCAGAGACCGCTCGCCGTGTCTAACCAATCTGAATTTTCACTAACGGATTGACTACTTGATGGTATGTATTCTAGAGGAGCGAGCAAAGCAAGCATCCAGACCACTGATTCAAGCAAAAAATTGATCTGTGTAAAATCTCTGTAAGAGTGGTTGTAGATGTATATTAGTTTTGTCTGGTTACACCTGCCTGGTGGGACGATATCGGGAAAGGTCTTTAGGAGGATAGCCCCTACTAAGTTTGATGATGCATAACCGACTACATCACTCCAGCGTTCTCTGCCACCGTATCCATGATACACATCTCTTTTGATCTATAATTACCAGTGTTGAACATAACTAAAGCTTCGGCTTTTACTACCACTGTATCTATGATACACATATCTTAGGAACTGTCTGTTATCACCAGTGTTGTAAATAACTGAAGCTTCTGCTTTCACTACCACTGTATCTAAGATCCACAGCTTTCAGTTACAAATCCACATACACACATCTACATATATCTATCTGGTTATACATCTATTATAATCAGTGTTTAACATAACTGAAGCTTCTGCTTTTACTACCACTTTCTCTATGATACACATATCTTAGGAACTGTCCATTATAACCAGTGTTTAACATAACTGAAGCTTATGCTTTTACCTCCACTGTATCTATGATATATACATCTTAGGAACTGTCAGTTATCGCCACTGTTGGACATAACTGAAGCTCCCACTTTCACTTCCACTGTTTCTATGGTACAGATCTCTTAGGAACTACCTGTTATATCCAGTGTTGGACATAACTGAAGCTTCTGCTTTCACCATCATTTTACCAATGATACCATTCTCTTAGGAACTCTCTGTGGTACCCGGTGTTGGACCGCAGCTGTATATCTTAGAAACTGTACACTATCCCCAGTGTTGGATACTACTGAAGCTACTTTTTACAACGTCATCGTATCCATTATACGTATCTCTAGGGTTCTGTTTATTACCCCCAGCGTTGGATTTGACTGGTGCTTCTTTTCCTGCCCTAATCAAATACATGATACTCATCTCTTTGAAACTGTGAATGGATACCAATGGACTTTACCGAACCTCATTTTTTCCTTCGAAAAGGGAACAAAGCAGAGGGTGGAAAACCGCATTGGCTCGCGTCATCAGCTTTCTGACTTGTGCGCCAATTACTCGGTCAGACGTGATCAACGAGCAGACGGGCGGGGCAACTGGCTTTTGAAGCCCACTGTCTTCCTTTTGATCGCGGGAAAGGGCTGATTCGAACCCGATGTGGCATGATTGGTAATAAGGAGGAATTAGAGGGCTTTCAGCAGCTGGCACATCAAAGCCCCTCCTCACTTCGCTATTCCCTTCTTTTCGAACACAACACCCAAATCGACGCCTCCCAGTCCCCCTCCTCTCATCCTCGACGCTTCGTAATTTGCCATCTTCTCCGTGACGCCACCCTGAAAATTCAATTATAATGATCAATAAACCGATCGGTATTGCCGACAATCCTGTCAGACCAAAAGGTTTTGGCCGTTTCACGTCGCGTTATTGGATGAGGCACCGTCTACCGCACAATGTTTCCATCGCTATCAGCTTTTTGATTTATCCACTTAATAAAAATGGAATTAATCTCCTTTCACATAATAGAGTTACGAAAAAAAGAAAAAAGGCTTTGAAAATTTAATTATAATAAACATCAAACTCAATATTATACTTATGCGAAAAATAAGTTTCAGGAATAGTGGTTAGTCAAATAAAACACCGAATTTATTCATTAAATTATGCACAGCCTGTGCAATAATAACTTCAGTTATGACTTTCAATTTTATTTCATTGTTGCTATTTTTGTAGAGATATGAGGCTTCTAGTGGAATGGCGTATCTATATCACGAATACAGATGATATCTTTGCAAATAATTCAAATAAACAGTAATATGACGATTCCAAAATGTATGTCAACTACGTAGGATCGTTGATTGTACGAGTACTAGTGAGGAAAGATAGCTAAACACAAGAATGATTTAGCATTGTTCTCGTGCTCATTACGATGGCCTTGTTTCTTAAACATAATGAGAAAATTGAAGTTCCGATAATTCACAACATATATTTCAAGTGGTGTCAGAGTAGTAGTGATCTAGTTAAAATCGGTTTTTTAAATTATGTTCTACTGGAACGCCTATCGTCTTCAACTACCAACTTAATTGAATTTTACCTAACCCTCTAAACAACGAGATGCTGCTCAAAATTCAACCACTAGATCTGCTTGAATCTCAGGTCCTGGACCTAGACCGTACGCATTCACCTGGATCTTCCCTAGCCACCGTATACTTTTTTATGAAACTTATGTGCCAAGGAAAAAAAGTACATGTTACTTAACAGAGGCTTATGTTACTCAATAATGCCCATTATAACACGAACATAATGAACAACATAGAAAAACTGAGGAAAACATGTTAGGGAGCAGATGTAAAGGTAACAAAAAACATAGCACGTAAAATAACACTTTGAAAATATTAATATTACAATAACACATTCAAGTTACAAAAACTAACATGTTATACCTTAATGTCAAAAGTGAATGGGAGATTTCAATGGTTATTTGTTATTTGCTTATAAGAAACATCCGAGCGAAAGCTTTCCAAAAATGTGCCATATGATGGATATCTGACAAGCAAAAACGGCTCCTAAAATTAATTTGCCCTATGACGATGTAATGGCCCAAAAACATTCGATACCTCGACTGGATTTCGAACTCGTACCCTTACAACTACTGGCAAATCGCCCCTTAGATGCAACACTCCAATCGACTGAGCTATGAGGCCGGTGTAATCTCGACTGTGAGAGCTATTTTGTTATGGAGCGTAACTACGTCACTGCCTGCCTGGGTGGAACCCTCAGCTCCCTTGCGGTATTGCGTCTCGCGTGATCTTCCTACACATTTATTGGCCAAACTAAACGGTATTTTGAGCTGAAAATTGCTACTAGGGGGTTTCAAGTGCGTTGAATCTGAATCTGAGGTCAAAAGTGTGAAATTCCAACAGATGAAAGTTCCCAATTATGTTTTATTCCAAAAAGTTAACTCCGGCTGACGGTATAAATGCCGAATAGCCTTTCTTGTACCTGCTCATTTTGAACTTCCCCAGTTTTGTATAAGAACATGTTTTCATTCATTCGTGTTATGAAAATTACCTGCTGTGCTGTACCTAATTTTAGGCAGCCAACGGCGTGCAAAAAGACTTCTAAAAATGCAAACGAGGGCGTCAAACAAGGTCTAGATGTAGAGCCTGGAGAAAGGCATTTGTGCGATGAACACCTATCGGCTAAAAAAGTGATTCTGGTAGTCCGTTTTAGAGACCTCAAACGCGTTGCATCCCTAACTCTGTTCTCAGAGAATGGCAAAAATTTAACATCCGGATTCTGAGCAGTTAAATCTCATTGACTGACTGAGCTTTAGGCAACGTTCTGCGGTTATCACAGTTGTAGTACCGTTTACATTAATGGCATCACGCGCAGAGGGTATTTAGTTTCAACGATGATAATCACACTAACCAAAAATCTGCCAGAAAAACGTGTTTTTCACTGATTTTTGACGATATTCCTACAGTTCTTCGATAGTTTTTGTACAAATTACACCACTTGTACCTGAAAAAATGTTTGCTATTACTTGGACTATTTTTGCGTCGAATGAGACCCCCACCAGCTCTGGAGGTGTGTTGATTGATTTTTGCGATTTTTCAACTGCCGGAAACGTGTTTCTTGTCAGTTTTTGACAACCTATTTTTCCTCGGTATATTCCCAAAAAACACGTTACGTCACCAAGTGGTGTAATTTGTACAAAAACTATTAAAAAACAGTAGAAAAGTTCCAGTCATGCAGCATGACCGTATGATCGAATTATCGTAGTGTATTGTGTTGAATTGTTCTCAAAGTAGAGCTTTATGAGCGCAAGGAAATTGTGAACTATTAATTTTATGGCAAAATAATATCCTGTATATAATGACCTGCTATTCAAAAAGAGGTTTTAAATTCTTAGCTTTTTTGCAATTTTTATCGTTTTTTTAGCATATGTTAATGACATTTAAGTAATTTTTCAGTAAAATTTTGTATATAAATTTTTGAATGTTCTATTTTATTGTTTATAAACTTTATTTGAGCAATATTCGGCGATAAAATATAATTTTAACAATCTGTAGCCATTTATCATGATTTTTTGGTAAATTTTTTGGAATTTGACCTGTTTTTTGTGATTTGTGCTGGCCAACGAACTCATTCTCTTTTTGGCGCAAGAACGGGATTTTTATCTCAATTCTAAGGAGAGTTATCGTCTGGAATGACACATATTTAAATAAATGAATAAATATTTACATACATATATGTATATAGGTATATATACTTGTAAAAATTATGAAAAAGCGTCACACTTTAGGATTCGTTTCAGACTGCCTCAAAACAGATTTCAATGAAGAAATTTTTCAAAAATTTTGATTTTAAAATTTTCCGAACCGTTGCAATAGCTTCATTAACTACGAAAATTCGCTAATAAAAATTCAAGTCAATGAACAATTCAAGTTTGGTACCATTAAGCCTTATTAAGAATTTAAAACAGGTGCTTACAACCAGTTTGTCTTGAAACCTTTCATCAGGTATTATATAATATTCAAACACCTGCGTAATTCCTTCTTGGCTCTTTTTTCACAGAAGTCAAAAGTGGTCAACCCTGGGATTTATCTGTAGCCGAAATCCAGATAATTTCTACCCGTGATGCGCAATCGGGTGTGGAGTTCTGGATGAGTGAATTCTTTTGATTTCGATATATCTCGATTGGTTTAGGGCATGATAAATTCAGGTATCAGATCCCAACTTACAGAGAAATGTCACAAAGTGTTGCTCTGATCGCGCAGTTCTTTTCGAGTCTCAGAATCTGACGAATATCCTGTGTGGACATCAGAGAAATTCATCGATGGAGTAGCATTTGATAAAAGGGCGTTTTCCGAATCTCTTTTAACGCTCAACAGCTCTCTAATGATGGGAGAGAATTGGAATTCACATTGTGGTGACATAAAGTTGGTTTTCTGCTAATCAACAGATCATTCTTCAGGCAAGGGACATCTGAGTTGACATTTCTGGATAGATTTCAGTCCAAGAAGTCATCTCGTTGCTAGCCTCTGATACCAAATTTCGGACTTTCATACCTCTTACTCGTAATGCGTAATTCTGTCTTCTTCTAGTACTCATTCAATTAGATAAAACTTCTTCACAACGTTATGAAATGAGACAAAGTCGCAAGTTGAGATTGATTCTGTGTTCTTATTGAATGTGTAGATTTTATCGTTGTGATATGGCAACTAACGATGTACGAACTTTCTTGAGTGGATGAGTAAAAAGCATATGGATACGAGACAACGAACCGAATGAAAACGTCCCGAAATGAAATTCACTTTCAGGGGCAATTTTTCTCCCGTTCGAATCAGCTAGAAAAAATCATGTGGTGTTTGGGAGATTGAAAATATAACGCGTTTTCTTACGGTATCCTCTAATTTGAATTTATCCGCAAATTAAGGGAGTTATAACGAATTTAGTGACGTCAGCTCAAAATCACGAGAGAAAAAATCTTAAAATTGGAATAAGCTCTTTTATGTGGGTGACGAACAATTACTATAAGAGCCAACATTTGTTGCACATTAGTAGAAGAATCGATTCCTAGGAGGTTAGGAACCTTAAGCGTGGACACCCTGTATAAACATGTAGAACATGTAATAAACTTGTTTATCTAATTCTGCAGACTCGTCCGAAAACATGCGGCAAATTAATCAGTCCATGCCTTGTTTCCTTTCTGAAGTTGAGCTCTCTTTTATTCTGGAGAAACAGCTACTTCCGTCTTGAACCCCTACTAGCCTGCTTTTCATATTTAATACCCTCTCTAAACAATTCCCGTTCCCCGGGGCTGGAATCTCCTTTCAAAATACTCGAGTTGTAAGAGGATAAACATCCGAGGAATGATCGCTGGCGAATTGCGTCGGTGAATTTAAAAGGAGTTGAACAGCAGTGTGCCTCCGCATTCGTTCCCACTTTGGAGCCTTAATCTCCCATCTCGCCGATGTTTTCTGAATTGTAATGCTTCGTAATTGAATAACAAACTTGAGTCCATGCGGGCTTGTTCATAACGTGCTCGCGAACGCGGTCGCTTCGTTCCCTGAGAGCAAGTGCTCCTAAGTGATGATCCCATTAGAAGAAAACATCTCCCGCACCCCAACCAACATCCCCTGGCCGTTTTGCGCTCGGCCAAGTATTTACTCGTCCAGATAACTGAGTTACGATACCCATTAACGCAATGTACCACCAGCCCTGACCCTCCAAGCACGAAATGTAATTTCCCTTTTATCCAACTCCCTTTTCGTTCATCTGAACTTACAACGTGGAACAGCCCACTCTCCCCGCAACTCCATCAATTAGTTGAAATGCGCTGAAAGGGATCTGGGATGAATTCCTTTAGTGCTTCAGTCAGATTGGGTTAGAGTATTAAAGCCCAAGGGCGTTTTGCTGTGACAAGGAAAACTTCCCACCGATTAGCACATCAAACTCATTTTCTCCGATTTTCCAATGAAATCTTTCGTTCTTTTACCACAACCTCAGTTTTTGAGTCTAGTCAAATTGAAAATTGCATTACATTAGGAATTCAGTCACCATAATAATTATGGAGTTGGAAGTTTACTGAAATAAATTGACATTTGCGCAACAGGATCCTCTTTCCAAAAACTTTATTGGCAATTATTGAAAATAATCATCGGAAAAATTATCCTGACGAATGATTTGTATAATTCTTTTGTAACAGGATTTTGTTTAATGTTATCGAAGTATTTAGCAATTTATACTTCGGGAAAAATCACCTACTAAGTCAGAAAACCAGTTGGTTTGCAGACCAGGTTCCTCAAGAAGTTTGAAAAACTGATTTTCTAGCATAATGTACTCGACTTTGCTTCATATTCACGGTTCTATGTGACGGAAACTATTGAAAACGGTACCAAACATTTTCGGTTGATGTGACGACGATCGTTGTCGCCGACGATATGTTATTGTCGTCGGATAGTCACCAAAAACTATACAGCCGATTCTCACACTCATACACACACACGCTGGCAAATGTGAGTCGAGTCGAAGTAGTCACTTCGTTCGTTTATTAATTTTGGATAGTTTGGCGGTATTTCATTTTGGGTGGTTAATGCTTTCCGAAAATGGGGTATGTATGGAGCATTTGAAGGTTGAAAGCGTGCTAAAATTAGGTCCCAGGGGGAGGGGGTGTAGGGTTACTCTAGTTGACAACTAATTGCGTAACTAAGTACACAATTTCAATGTATTAGTTTCCATGTAAAATATAGTTGAATTGTCAGTTTCTGAGTAAAATATGAGCAGTATATTACATTGGCGCTGCGGAAATTCAAAGTAGTTTGAAACTGCTTAAGAGAAACAAAAGACAAAGTTTTCAGGAGGGAAACGACCGTTCGGAAGATATTAAGGCTAAAGGGGACGGGTGTTTAGTGTGATTCTCAGATAACGGATGGCGCTAGTGTCGGATGAAACTTTATCGGGCAAATCTCCACTTGAGTACACATTTTTTTAAATCTGGATTCAGAATCATCATCAGGACGAGTAAACCTATCGAGCGATCATATAACATTGTTTAAAAAAAATTTTTGTTGTTGAAATTTTGACTTGAAATTTTAATTGCTAATTTAATTTTTTTTTAATTGAAAAAATCGCTAATATCCCGTGTTTGGAAACAATTCAAGTGTATGTTGGCATAGGCATGAAATTTTGATTCTGAAAATTAGTGGCCGCATGTGAGAATTGGGAGCGAAAAACGTGGTTCCAGGAAAAATAGAGTGTATTTGAGGGGTGCGTGCCTTGGCGACGCCGACGCCCAGCAACTGACCTCATCCGCGCGCGCGTGCGAACCCGCTTACCGAGCCGTCTCTCGAACATTTTTCGCTTCCGAGACTGCAAGGCAGCGGAGGCTTTGTTTTCACTTTCGAAATGAAAAACAATTTTTTGCTCCAAAATCAAAATTTCCATTCGCATTTTGCGTTTCAGAGCCTCCTGAACAAATTTGGTTCCGTGTCTGTCTGTCCGTCCACATTTCCTTGTAACAGCCATAACTTCCACAATTTTGATCCGATTTTAACCAAATTTTCAGGGATCGTGCGGGTTAAGCTCTAGATGGTCCCCTATCAACTTCATCATGATCGAATCAACGGTAGCTTCTGCGCAGGCTCTAACGTGAATTCCTTGTGACGGTCATAACTCGGTCAAAGTTTAGCAGATTTCGGTCAGATTTTCAGGGATGATGTGGGTAAGGTCCCTTAAGGTCCCATAACAATCATCATAATTGCATTAGCGGTACGCTCTGCGCATGCGTGAACGAAATATTCTTGTTACGGTCCTTGCAACAGCCGTAATTTCCACAATTTTGATGCGATTTTCTTCAAATTTTTAGGTATCGCGCGGGTATAGCTCTACATGGTCCCCTATCAGTTCCGTCATGATTGAATCAACGGTAGCCTCTGCGCAGGCGTAAACAAAATTTTCTTGTTTCGGTCATAACTCAGGCAATTGTGAACGGAATTCGGTCAGATTTTCAGGGATGATGCGGGCAAGGTTTCTTGAGGTCCCGTATCACATTCTTCGCGATCATCAGCAGCGGTACGCTGGGCGCATGCGCGAAAGTGATGTTTTTGTTACGGTCACAACTTAGTTAATTTTATCGGATTTTGTTCAAATTTTCAGAGATGATCCCGGTAGAGTCCCTTGAGGTGCCATACGTATGTGTGTCACCTTTGATTGATCTTCTCAACATTTATTATATGTACCATTCAGCTTCCAATTTCCCACCTTATTAATTCCCTGATGCCAGAACCGGTCGTTTCTAGTTTTCTGGAATTTAATGGTGCCGTACTGTGAAGGTCACGAGGAAGCTCATGTGCCATTTCCTTGGCAGTGTATTTATCCTTTATATTTTATTATTTAGAGTTAAATTTATTTGTAGTTACCTACCTACCTATATTAATAAATTTGTATTCATATTTTGGCTACGAATATTCAAAATTTATACTCGAAACTATGAATATAGGAATTATATTCAAAGAATATGAATATTTCAATACTTATAGAAGTACATATTATTATTCAATTATTTTTGAATATGCAATAATAATATTCACGTATTCAATCAATATTAATACCTCGATAGGTACCTATTAAAATTTGCATTCATCATTCAATTTCACAAAACCTAATTTTTGTCTACTTGCTGCACGAATACAAAGATGAGTGAGGGAGCAAAATTGAATTCTAGTTATTTTTGGTGTTTACCACATAAGTGAAGGGACTAGATCTCAAAATTCAACGTAGAATACCGAGAATTTGAGTAATATATGATAATTTTAAAGTAGGATAATGGACTAAATTTAAAAATCTGTCACAAATCAGCCGAATCCAGCCCTGAAACCCGTTTTTTTTTGTTTTTTTTTTAATGATTGTATTTCCAAAATAAGATGATGAAATTCACCCTAAAGATCCTTGAATTTGAGTGAGTATCTGTTTTACAAGATAGGTAAATGAACTACATTTCAAAATACATCGAAATTCTGCTTTCAGGTAAAGTATTGCACAATAACAGGTAAATATTATGAATATCATTCACATAATTCAAACAATAAATCATAACAAAATTCATTATTGACTATCATCAATTACTCATTCATCATCATAAATAGAATGGAATGAAAAACGAACCAAAATCACAAAAGAATCTGGGCGCCGGTACCTAACCGCGATAGGCAAGAAGAGAGCGTTGGTCTGCGGGTAAAAAATATAAACAAGAAATCAAGAAGCTAAATAAATCCGAATGCGAAACCCCCTGCTCCACGCCTTTCTGCAGTGGTAGCAAACCCCCCTCGTAACCGACGCGT
The DNA here is from genome assembly GCA_030762985.1 of Adelphocoris suturalis. Lineage (NCBI taxonomy): Eukaryota > Metazoa > Arthropoda > Insecta > Hemiptera > Miridae > Adelphocoris > Adelphocoris suturalis. The sequence goes on along the minus strand of CM061045.1, from coordinate 70,716,601 downwards.
CCGGCAAACGCATAGCAACGCCTAGCAACAAGCATTACCTATTACAGTTTCTAGAGGACACTATCACCATCAATTTTGCACTGCGTTTTTACACCTTCATTCTTACTCTAGGCCTGATTCCCGCTACAATTATTTTTGAGGATAATTCTAGTACTTAGGTAGTTGAGATATGTAAAAATATGGGATGTTAGCGTTTTCCAGGAAAAAATTGTTCAAAATAATATTTTTGAACATAATACAAAAAAACTGAAAAACTAAATTTTTGTTAGCGCCCAGATTCGTGTGTGTTTTTGGTTCGTTTTTCTTTCCATTCTATTTATGATGCCTAATAGGCGATATTCCAATAAAGGCAAGTTTACTCAAATTCTCGGTATTCTACGTTGAATTTTGAGATCTACTCCCTTCACTTATGTGGTAAACACCAAAAATAACTAGAATGCAATTTTGCTCCCTCACTCATCTTTGTAATAGTGCAGCAAGTAGACAAAAATTAGGTTTTGTGAAATTGAATGATGAATATAAATTTGAATAGGTACCCTACCTATCGAGATATTAATATTGATTGAATACGTGAATATTATTACCTATTTCATATTCAAAAATAATTGAATAATAATATGCACTTCTATATGTACTGAAATATTCATATTCTTTGAATACAATTCCTATATTCACAGTTTCGAGTATGCATTTTGAATATTCGTAGCCAAAATATGAATAAAAATTTATTCATATAGGTACCTACAAAGAAATTCAACTATAAATAATAAAAAATAAAGGATAAATACATATTTGTATTTTCGGATATGTGTTTGCTCATCTCTGATTGTAGGTAGGTAGGTACGAGGTTGGTAGATACCTACCTAATGAATAATACGTTCAGTGCGTCAAACTCCTCCAGTTGTTTTCACACGAATACAAAGGTTCCAACTATAAAAACTAATTATTATCATGGACGTTCCTATAACAAATGAAAATAAAACCCCACCTAACACTTCGATAAAGTATATTTTGATAAAAGTGGAAGAAGCAGTAAGTACAAAAATTCGAGAGACGGCTCGGTAAGCGGGTTCGTACGCGAGCGCGGATGAGATCAGTTGCTGGGCGACGCCAAGGCACGCGCCCCTCAAATACACTCGTCTTCCTGGAACAACGTTTTTCGCTCCCAATTCTCACATGCGGCCACTAATTTTCAGAATCAAAATTTCATGCCTATGCCAACATACACTTGAATTGTTTCCAAACACGGGATATTAGCGATTTTTTTAATTAAAAAAAAATTAAATTAGAAATTAAAATTTAAAGTCAAAATTTCAACAACAAAAATTTTTTTTGGAAACTTTGTTATGTTCGCTCGATAGCCTAGGATGAGACAAACTCAAATATATATTTAGATTTGAAAATTGATTGACTGGTGAGGAGATAATCAAGATAAACTATTTGTATCTTCCCTCTCTCTCACACAACTGTCGTCCCCTTTAGCCTTAAAGAACCTCAGTCGGAACGGAACGATGAAGAAAATATGTTCCTCAATCGCCTCGTGCAGACATTCCGATTCCGACATCACGATGAAGACGAAGAAGCATGGACTTATTATATAAATCGGTTTGAGGTCGAAATTGAACGTTTTACAATCAACAGAACCGTGTTGTTAGTCCCCGGGTGAGGGTACGGCCACAAACTTCATCGCACTGCACATCTTAACGATCGCAGCATGGACAAAAATAGTTATGCGAGTACTCTTGCATGCTGGTGCCTGTCAACTAACGAGCTTCATGAGGGCCTTCAAATGCCCACGAATAATTTTAAGTTATCAAGAATGAAGTTATAGGCCATCACTAAAGGCTCCAAGGCCATGTCAACGAAAGGGTCGTCCAGTTACTCGTCGTTGATGTTCTACTCGTTCGTGCAAGAAGTTCAGAATATTTTTGTCCTCCATAATCAAAATTTCTACTTCCTTTTTGCATTTCAGACCTTGCTGATCAATTTTGTTCCATATTTCTGTCTATCTGTCTGCCTGTGTGTATGTGCCAATTCCTTGACACTTCCAAAACTAAACAAAGTTTTAGTCAGATTTTGATAAATAGCAGCGTGTGTGGATGCGCAAACGTGAATTTCTCATAACATCGATTTCTTGTCATCTATTGGTCCGACTTCGTTCAAACTCGGTGGGGAGGGTGGGAGGTGGTAATTCGGTATATGTGATATTTTGGGTATGTATATGCAAATGAAATAGAAAAGTAATCGTCTGGCTGCCATAAAACCGTTTCGAGGCAGTCTGAAACGAATCCTAGAGTGTAACGCTTTTTGATAATATTCATAAGTATATATATATACATATATATACTAATGTATAATTACACACACACACACACACACACACACACATATATATATATATATGTAATTATTCATTCGTTTATTTATAAATGTGTCATTCCATATGTTGACTCTCCTTAGGATTGAGATGAAAATTCTGTTCATGCGCAAAAAAAAAAAAAAAAAAAAAAAAAAGCTTTCCAAACACAATAAAATGGTCAAATTTCAGAAAAAGTGCTGAAAAAATAACTAAAAATAGTAAAATCAGTTAAAATCGTTAAATTTATTTTGCTCAAATAAAGTTATTAACTATAAAATAGAAGATTAAAAAAATTTATATGCAAAATTATGCTGAAAAATGTACTTTAATATCCAAACTCTAAACGTTAAAAGTTAAAGATCCAAAATCTCTTTTTGAATCGCAAAATATTATTTAGAACGAGTTTTTGCCATAAAATTGGTAGTTAACAATTTCGTTTCCCTCAAAGTCCTTAATTTTCAAAACAATGTAACATAATATAGTACGATGATTTACGAAAATTCGGTCATACGATCATGCTGCATGACTGGAACTTTTTCTTTGTTGGTAGCATTGAAGCGTAATATCTTTGCGAACATTCCACGCCACCCATGTGTCAATTGTAGATCATCAGCTAACAACACTTGGCGGAGACAAGTAAAAAACATGCTTGTCTCAATGAGTTTTGTCATTAGTGTGTCCTGTTTTTCTGGTGCTGGTGTATGATTATCCATCAGTTCTTATATTTGTACTGTTACTTATATTGAAGGCAAACAAATTTGCTTCTGACTTTTAACCATTACAGATCTGTGGACCACAAACCTTTACAAAACCCTTTTAGAAAAGTATGTTCTTCTTAATCTTTAACGGCTATTACATTATTATCAGTTTTAAATACTCACATCTTAAGAGTGAAAAGTCGGAACTTTTGGTATTTCTGGTAATGTAATGACGCAGCTATATTCATTCCAGTTCAGTGAGAGAATTCGTTGGTTTAAAACAGATGAAGGGACAGAGAGCCAGCTACGAAATCAATTCCGTTTTAACTGAAATTGGCGCAGGTTACAACCTCCGTACGGCATAACTGAAAATGTCGGTCATCCCATTCCTGCGAAAGCGGCTCTGGTGATGATGATGGTAATATATTCTGAGTTGGGTGTAAAATTCACGCCCGAGAGAGAAAAAAAGGAAGGTAAATAATATATGTATAAATATATGTGTATGTATGAATAATAAGTGCTTGAAGGTAGCCCTTCAAAAATCAAGAGTTTCATAACTGCGTAATAGAGTGCGGGGCGTACGTAATGGAGGCAGATACAAGTGAAACCCGCAGCCCGCCCGCCACAGTTCCCGCTGAAATAATAAAAGGAGCGTGTAAACTCGCAAGAAAAGAAAACACCGAGAGAAATAAATTATAATTCTGGAAAATGTAGATAAGGGCAGGCGCTTTTTTTATGCGAGCTCTGAAGACGAGAAATTTTTTTAATTATTAGTTACATGAATATTCCTTTTTTGGTTTATTTCGGTTTAAAGAGGAAACGCGGTACGGTGGTGGAGGAGGGAGGTGTCACGCAATATTGAAAAGTTGGGGCGAAAAAACTCTTTTTTCTCGAATCGGCCTTTTACATTTTTTCTCGAAACAGAAATTGAATCCACTGCGGGGTTTTATTGGGACCCCTTTTTTTATTCCGCAACACAAAACCTTTAGTTCAAAATCAATTTGAGTTCTCGGGGTTTTGATTCAACGCGGGCAGTTAGAATAACGTATACGAAATGAATTTATTTCTCTTGACTTTACATTACACACAAAATATCAGCAAGACCTGGAATATTTTTTAAAGCACTGCTCTCCGTTTGCGCCATTCTCGTAATTATTATCGCGTCTGGGACAGGTTAATATGGTGTTAATTAGCCAGGATTCAAAAACTGCCTTGTGGGATGTAACGAGAAACCAACAAAAAATAATCAATCGTATGTTTTATGGATAAACTATGGTGGTTGGACAAACACATGCGCAGGAAAACATCTCAGCAGGAATTTTAGTACAGTCAATCGATTTTTAGTACAGGAATTAACCAAAGAGAAATTAAAGCCAGTTTCCGGCTACATATGTGCTTCTTGAAGGGGATGTGGCACCATAAAAGCCCCAACGGGTGATTCAGTTTCTGAGTTAGAACTGTAGGTATGCGTTATGAGTGTTTTTCGACTACATCTTAATTAGTATAATTAATATTGCTTCCATATAGCAGGAGTTTTATGGCAGCCAGACGATTACTTTTCTATTTTATCACTTTAGAACAGTGCATATACATACCCAAAATATCACATATACCCATCTATCACCCCCCCCCCCCTCCCCCTCCCCCCCTCCCCACCGAGTTTGAACAAAGTCGGACCAATAGATGAAGAGAAATCTACGTTATAAGAAATTTACGTTTGCGCATCCACACACGCTGCTACTTATCAAAATCTGACTAAAACTTTGTATAATTTTGAGCGTGACAAGGAAATGGCACATACCCAATGACAGACAGATATACAGAAATATAGAACAAAATTGATCAGCAAGGTCTGAAATGCAAATAACAAGTAGAAATTTTGATTTTGGGGGACAAAAATATTTTGTTCTTCTTGCACGAACGAGTAGATCATCAACGATGAGTAACTGGACGATCCTATCGTTGACATGGCTACGGCCTTTGGTGATGGGCTATCACTTCATTCTTGAAGACTTAAAATTATTCGTGGGCATTTGAAGGCCCTCATGAAATTCTTTAGTTGACAGGTACCAGCATGCAAGCAGTACTCGTATTAACCCATAACTATTGGTGTCCATGCTGCGATCGTTAAGATGTGCAGTGCGATAAAGGTTGCGACCGTACCCTCACCCGGGAGAGTGCGTCTAACCTTAGAAATGTATCGGATTTAACCGCTATTCCCAATTAATTCATGCGGTCTTTGGGTGTACTCTTTGTCAAGGCCCGTCTACTATGAATGTAGATTTTACCATCATGCTAGCATGTGCAGTCCTCGTAAGTCACCAGCAAGTGGCTGTTATAGCAACATGATGACAACTCGTGACCACGCCATGCCTTATTGTGGACGGGTCCACGAACCTTCCAGCCTAAATAGCGCAGATGACTGGTCATCTATCATTCTCCAACCACATTTATGACTTCAAACTTCTCATAAACCAAACTTTTCATTCCTCTCTTAACCCACGGGATTTCGCATTCCGGGCTTAGAGATTTCCAAGTACTCTACGGGATTTTGCATTCCGGTGTAAAAACTTTCCTACATACTCCACCGGAGTTCGCATACCAGGGTAAAATCTTCGTCTCCTCTTACTTCATTATCTAAAGCCAGAAGGGTTTTTACTGGCCAAGGAGCCTAAGCCTGACCCAGTTTATATTCAGTTTACGCAGTCACAACACTCCTACCTCACACCGGAGTAAGGTAATCCCTGATATCTGCAAATAATGCTCTATTAGGAGTACTAACGGACTTGTCACACTTCTGTACCGTTATTAATGTTGGATTTGATGATGTGGGCCCTACCCCTTCGCCTTAAATTCGAAAAAGATGCGAACAAACATACCCATCGATTTCTGTCGTTTTCATGCCTCTATGGTTAAGTTTGAATTTGGTATCAATGTGCCCTAGGGCATCCCGATTCCGCTATTCAGCTAGTATCAATCTTTAAGAAAATCAAAAGTACCATTCTTACAGTAAATCTCTAAATAAGGGTTCACACGTTCAAAGTGATTCACTTGTGGCTCTTGTGTAGACATTTCTGGAACTGAGGAACCTTGAACTTTCCACTTCTGTGACTAAATTAGGAAGCTGTCTTGCTTTTAGACCGCCTCCATATATGTCAGAAACCTGCATCCTGACTGAATCCTCTCCCTGGTTCAGAGCCAACTCCAAATCGGGTGGATTAAAACAGACGAAGATAAAGAGTGATAGTCCATCAAGCCCTTTCCGATTGAGTTCTTGCACGGTTAGATTCGGTGCCCGCTCACCCTAATATCTCCGTTTGTGAATCAAAAGGACGAATCTCGAGAGATTCTCATTGGAAAGGATCCTTGTGCTCAGAAGAGGAACATAAACGTTGAGAGTTGATTCAGTTAGCGAAGCGTTCGGCCTTTGATGAATAAGACTGAAACCGCCGGCCAACGCAGTCACCGCAACAACAACCAACGTTGCGTGCTTAATCTTGGTTTACTTAACCCCGGGTCGACTCCACTTTGTCCTTTGTTAGTATTCGCTGTCTAATTTGCGGCCAGGTAAAGTAAATGTGCTAACATCTTCTTGTTTTATCATTCAAATTCTATAGTATCTGAATAAAACCTTCAGTGGTGAACTTTGCAATCAAGACAAGTCAGTCAGTGCCTGTAGTTCTTTGTTTCATTACTTTCGGTGGAGTTATCTTTCGAGTTGTGTCTTCGTGCCAACACCGTCAATACCTACATAAAAGATTCTAGCTCGAAATCTACTATTACGTCCCATACACATATTTCAAGTTAGATACGGACATATATAACAATGAAAGTGTTAAGGGGATAATTCTCCACCTTGTATATTGTGGTTAACTAACCTCTTCAACCAAATTATGGGATGTTGCAGGACTTTAAACCCCCCTGAAAATTTTTAAGGATTTTATTCTGAGACCCCTGAAAAATATTCAAGTTCTAATAACTCCAAGACTTTTTTATTGCCAACTTTTTCAAAATAAAATAACTCATAAGAATGGGTGTTTGTATCGTTTGAAAGTATGCCACATAAATAAACTGAATTAAAATGTATTACATTCTGAAATAAATACCAGTGATCCATGTGAAAATTGTGTTATTCCAGTGCGCTTGAAGGCCTTGAGGCTGATTGCTATGAGCCTGGGATAGGCAGGCGAGAAAGGTTAGTGTTTGTGAATTTCAATAATAAATTTTATTCTCAATTTTTCTCTCTTATTTCTAAAAACCTGCATCTTGCTCTGGAATGAATGACATTTTATTATTTCTTATTTGGAAAGTAGAATTTTTTGAAGCCATCCTCACCCCTAATTTTTTAATAATGTCAAAGAATTTATATCTTTCTTTCTTCCTACTTCATTTTAGAAAGTATGAGGGTGGTGCATGATTCATGCGGCCTAAGGGCATTTGAGAAAAAGTTTACTGTTTGAAAAATTGAAGGAACAATGCATTTTTGGAAAGATTTTAGTTCTCCTGTCTGAAAACATGATCGATTGAAATAGGTAGTGAAGCCTGATGGGGGATTTGTGTACTCCTAGATTTGGTAATTACGAAATTTGCCAAATCCTAATTAAAAAAAGAAAATTATGTTTACATCTGAAAACAAGGGGGGGGGGGGGGGGGGGATATTAAAATAAAACTAATCAGAAAGATCTGGGAAATACATCTGCTACTTTTTTTTCTCTTGGAAGGTTCTCGTGAAGCTCGACAGTACTCGGCCTAGTGAGTGCGAGTGATTTTGACCGAGTCAGTGAATTCAGGGCGTCCCGCTTAAGGTCATCAATATACACATGAAAAAGCGTTAAACTCTAGTGTTAGTTTCATAATTCCTCAAACGGATAACAAGGAAGACAATTTTGCAATCGCTTCATTTACTACGAAAATTCGCTAACGCACAGACTGAATAATCTCCTTCTTTGGATGGTAAAAGGCGACCGAGGGTGACTTAATGCGATCGCTCCGTCCACATTAGATGCTCCTGTAGTGTGACGCGAAGCGGATCCTGACCGATCAGGGTTGCCAGGTGTCCGGTTTTAGCCCGGACAGTCCGGTTTTTCTCTAAGCTGTCCGGGCAAAAATTGAAAGCCGCTCTGAACACCAAATGTCCGGTTTTTGCAGAAAGAGTTGGGTACGTCCGGTTTTTTGTTTTCAAACAACGCATCTTCTATAAGAGGAAATTGCGACAACTGCCTTTGTAAATAACTAGCTGCCTTCTTCCTATGGAAGAGCGTTCCTTTTTTGAGGGACATTATTTTCTACGATTTTTCCAAGAAGTCTTTATTTGTCCTGGATGTCCAACTTCATTAGGTGTCAACTATATTGCTTCCGTACTTTAATTTTTGAATGAGTTGTGCCAATAATATACTGAGATGAATACGATTTGATGGTAACCATCTACGTAATTTTCGCACACGAAACGCGCTGCCATATGAACTCAGTCCACCGACGAGCTGCCGTGACTCTTCTGAACCAACTACATCAAGATTGTGTTACGTTGATGCCATCGTAATGTCCAAAATCATGAACTTCTGAAATGTTGTCACGTTCTTTCATAGTAAGGAACACTCAATCTCTTCTTTAAGCCGTTAGTTGAGTTTAAACGTAGGTTAATAATGATCGCTTAGCCGGATTTATTTTACGAGTATATGTATGCAGGTAAAATTATGTTCAAGGCAAAAACGAGCATTTATTTTCCCCTCGCGTTGCTCAGATCTTTTAAAATGTGTACAAAAATTGATTCGATGAAGTGTTACGAATAGATGAAACACACAGAGGGATGATGAACTGGTTGATGAACATGTGTTTATATGGACAATGCATACCTATTCATAATATTGTACTGCATGCGTTGAAATGAAGTATCTTTGTCTGTATGGTGTTTTCTAATGGTGTCCGGTTTTTTATCCCATACCACCTGGCAAGCCTGTTACTGATCCAACGGGGTGCCCACCCTCGTTCCGCAGTGTGGACGCGGCTCAAAACTCAGGAAATTACTTCATCAAATTATATAAATACATATTTAAAGTCGACATGGGAGGGGGGGGGGGGGTAATTTGAGTTTTGATTACTTTTTAATAACTCTGGGCCGCTGTGCGCCGCGCCGTTCGAACCAGTGCATCGTGGTTACAGTAACTGAGGCACTTCCCGTTTGGATTTCCTGGCTGATATCGATATTCTGAATATCATTCTGTATCCGTTCATGCTAATTCTGAGCCAGGGTCGAGCGATCTCATGTTTTGCCAATGTTTAGCTATGCGTTGCAGAAGCTCTGCAGTCTGTGTAGCAGTTATTTGAATACTGTAATATTCACATTCATGAGCGAATTTCGATAGCCACTGCCATTGTATTTTAGATGCGGCATATCCCTGCGGTTATATTTTCTTTCAGAATTTTCTGTTTATTATTTTCAGTAATAAACCTCTATAATCGACCTAGAAAAAACAATTTTCAAAACCCCTTCAAAATTTGTTGATATACGTTTCAAAATTTCTAGAATTAAAAAAATATATATATATATATATATATATATATATATATATATATATATATATGTGTGTGTGTGTGTGTGTGTGTGTGTGTGTGTGTGTGTGTGTGTGTGTGTGTGTGTGTGTGTGTGTGTGTGTGTGTGTGTGTGTGTGTGTGTGTGTGTGTGTGTGTGTGTGTGTGTGTGTGTGCGCCGCACGCCCCCCGAAGCTTTTTTCCAAAACTACTGGACCAAACTTTATCGAATTTGTCTCAAAAATTATACATCGCCTGGGGATGTGCCAGTAACATTGGCATCAACTTTTTATCAACCCTGAAGGGTAGTAATTAATTGCTGAAATCTTATACATTAGAAAAATTTACGAAATCTAATGGCAGTTAGCACGGCCGTTCTATCCGGCCGATTTCCCTTTTTTTAATGAAAGCTATTCATGCATAGATTTGTCATCAAGCATTGAAAGTCAGCTTTGTCCACCTTGTATAGCTTTGTCCTTTGATATCTCAGGTTCTGATTGAGACACATTGTTCGTTTTGGTCTAAGAACACTCAGTGAATCATGCTCTTCCATTTGAGATACATATGACTTAATCGGTTGAGTTTGAAAGGGTTTATGCGCGGAAAACCGATTTGATGGCTCCCGGAGTGTTGTTATGGTTGCCAACACGCAGTTCGAAGCCTTTCTTAGCGCGTTTTCGGTTTTAACGATTTCGATCACCTAAGTGAGCTATATTCACTAGGAAGTTGAAATTTGATAGGGTGACTGACTCTTTGGGACATGAAAAGACGATTGAAATGAGGGCCTCTTTTATGATCAGCTGCGTCCGCTGAATTCTCTCCTGTTCGCTCTAGGAAGGTGAAATTTGATAAAGAGACTCTCTGGGTCATTATGAGACGATTGAAATTATGGGCCTTGCAACTACGTCGCTCGTGTCAGCTGATATAATTCCAACGGAATTTTCACTCCACGAAACCGGGTTTATTATAACTTCATTACGGTGGGTCAGATCCTGTTAAATATTCGGAAAGTGTTGTGTGCAATTTAATTTAATTAATTTCTCTTCGGCAGGCCTCCAGACCTCTATGCTAATATATTTAGATACCTAATGTATGGTAAACTTCGTTTAATAATTTATTAGAGTCAGGTGTTCTGAGAAGAGGGGCGGTCCGATACAGGAATAATAAAACTTTGTGTACTGAATTACAGAGTTTTTTTTTTTCCATTTTTTTCTTTTATCAAACTGGTTCGTTATGCTATTTCTTTGTACATGTCCCAATATAACAAAAGAGTTATACGGGGTTGGGGGGAGATCTGTATGTGTTCCAGTTCGGTTCAGAGTAAAAGAATAAATAGGAACCGGCCCCATACTCGTATTTTCATACAAGGTTATTTGTCAAGAAAACCCTCGATTTCATTGAAAAAATAATGTTTTTCAACATTAAAACGCAGGTATCTCCCCTAATTATCAAAGTAAAAGTAAAATTGACTGTACCGTTGGATAGCTGAGGTTTCGGCGCAACGTTTAGGCTTACAGGCAAAAATTCATTGGTATGGTGGTTTGCCAATTTCGTGTCAAGATTTAGATCAAGATTAGTAAATTTCATTTGTTAGGGTGTCCTCCTTCAATGGAGAGCAGCAATTTAAGAGTAAATTCACTCATCCTCGAACAATAGAATACAACTGGTTGCCGCTCCCCATTGAACGAGGACAACCTTACATAAGGAATTCACTAATTTTGATCTAGATCTTGACATGAAAATAGCGAACCACCGTACTAATGAATTTTTGCCTCTAAGCTTAAAAGTTGTGCCAAAACTTCATCCTTTCAACGGTATAGTCAATCTTACTTTTGCTTTAATAATCAGGAAGAAAGCTATGTTTTAATGTTGAAAAACATTCTTTTTTCAATTAAATCGATAATTTTCTCGAAAAATAACCTTCAATGGGGTCGGTTTTCTATGCATTTTTTTTAGGCTGAATCGAATGGGAACACTTGCACATCTCCACTACAGATTGAAACATGCATGAAAAGAAATGCATAACGTATCAGCTTGATCGGAAAGAAAAGCTGCAAATTATTACACAAAGTTTTATCATTTATACCGGGTGTCCCCAAAAACGTTCCCCCCCTGCTAAAATCTTTGTGTGTGGGCCAAAAAAATTTATTTTTTTTTAATCTTAATATTTTTTTGTAAGGATCTCATAAATGAAAAAATTGCGCAGTGCGCAATTGCGCAAATATGCGCAACCGACATCAACTTTGTTTTTCCAAATGGAAACCCCTATTTTTTATTGCAGATTCGAATTCTACGCTAAATTTCATGAATTTAGGACCCCTCAATCGATTTTTTTCATGGGGCGCAACCCGCTCAGCGAGCGCTCAAAAAATGCGTTCCCCCCTGCTAAGATCTTTGTGTGTGGGCCAAAAAAAAAATTTTTTTTTGAATCTTAATATTTTTTTGTAAGGATCTCATAAATGAAAAAATTGCGCAGTGCGCAATTGCGTAAATATGCGCAACCGACATCAACTTTGTTTTTCCAAATGGAAACCCCTATTTTTTATTGCAGATTCATTTTATGAATTTAGGACCCCTCAATCGATTTTTTCCATGGGGCGCAAATAGGGTCCTCGTACACCTTATTTTTCAAATACCCCCAGAAGTTGATGTCGGTTGCGCATATTTGCGTAATTGCGCACTGCGCAATTTTTTCATTTATGAGATCCTTACAAAAAAATATTAAGATTAAAAAAAAAATTTTTTTTTTTTGGCCCACACACAAAGATTTTAGCAGGGGGGGGGGGGGGGGGAACGCAATTTTTGAGCGCTCGCTGAGCGGGTTGCGCCCCATGAAAAAAATCGATTGAGGGGTCCTAAATTCATGAAATTTAGCGTAGAATTCGAATCTGCAATAAAAAATAGGGGTTTCCATTTGGAAAAACAAAGTTGATGTCGGTTGCGCATATTTGCGCAATTGCGCACTGCGCAATTTTTTCATTTATGAGATCCTTACAAAAAAATATTAAGATTAAAAAAAAAAATTTTTTTTTGGCCCACACACAAAGATTTTAGCAGGGGGGGGGGGGGGGGGGACCGTTTTTGGGGACACCCGGTATATTGGACAGCCATTCTTCGCAGAACACCTGTCTCTAATGAATTATTAAGCGAAGTCTACTATACATTAGGTAGCCAAATATAGCAGCATATATGTTGACGCCTATCGAAGAGAAACTAATTAACTAAATGCCACACCCTCACTTTCCTAATATTTTACAGAATCTGACCCACCAAAACTGAAAATTAATTATATGAAATAAATCACCCATCTACGCTTCAGAAGTCCTTTTACAGGCGACAAAAGTTATAATGAATCCGGTTTCGTGAAGTGAAAATTCCGTTAGAATTATGTCAGCTGATACGAGCGTTGAAGTTAAAAGGCGATTTTGT